>JAOVYW010003861.1:0-13653 GCA_025775045.1 Hiodon tergisus | reverse complement strand
TCTTATATAATAGATAGTAGATTGTATATATCCCGAACGGCAGCAACTGATGGCCAGTAGCAAGTAATGCAGATATGCTGTGGTTGGATAAAGGGTAAATTACTTCAGCTTACCAAACCCAAACACTCAGTTAAATATTTCCTGTTTCATTCAGTTTAATTGCTGTGCACATTTAAAAATGACACACTGTAAAGTTATGTTATTGTTTTGGTTTCCAAGCACTTACATTTATGCACACATACTAGGTGTAACTGTATGCACAGAGCTTTTTTGGCTCAATGGGCTTTACAAAAAGTAGGTAATCTGACCACATGAAGTAAATATAAGGATTTTTTGCGTGTACCTGATTCACTGTATATATAATTACTTGAAAAATGGTTGAATTGTAACCACACCAGTAGTCACTGACGCTCCCAGTAGAAAGGCTTTACTCTTTCATCATCACATCAGAGCTGAGCATAGTCTCTCACAGAAACGGAAGAAATGCTTCACATTTCATTTTCTAAATGGTTTGAAACTCATGCATTGGAGCTTTTCATATCATTAGTCAAGTCCCCAAGAATCAAGTCATACGGGTCATCCAAATAACAAAATTTTGGTCACCTAGAATTTCACCATTCAGGTCACCTTGAGTTGCAACATTCAGCATTCAGGGCACCTAATAACCCAAACATTTTAAGGCCTGCCTTCATTTTATCTTCTGAGGGGCAGAAAAATATGAAAATTTTAATTTTGAATGTATTCTTCATTATCTTCATTATAGGAATTATTCCTTTGAGGTTCTATTCTACTGGCATGTCTCTTTTTAAAATTAGACACAAATGCTTCATTTTTCTTAAACAAAGATATTATATATTACAAGTATTTAGCAGACAATTAATTTCTGTAACTATCTTACAGGATTTCCAGAGACATGAGCTGCCATTAGTTTAAATGGCTATGATTCAAACAGGAAATTTGTATACTGACAGATGAATGCATGGTACCTTTCTATTTTGTCACATAAATCATAGTAAACTACAATAATTACTTTTCTACACAATGGTAAAACTTTTCTCTGGCTTGTATTGAGTGACAACTATTGTGCTACAAAAATTAAAAACATACAATAGAGCGGAAGCCAGCCACCAAAAATGACATGGGAAAGCTATATTTTCAGAGACATCTGAAAGCCTATCTACCAATAGTATGTTAAGGTACAACACTTTCAGCCCAGTGGGCTATAGAGTGGCTATGACGTTTATTATTTATTTATTTATATATTAATAGCATCAGGTCTCTTTTGAAATACACTCTGCAAAAGGGCTTTTTTTTGCTTCTTTGTCTTTCTTGTAGTGAAACCGTCCATATGCATGATGATTATAATTTGTTTTAATTTTGTTGCCTTTGGTTTTAAATCTCTCTCCAGTAGCTTATCAATAATTGTTTTTTGTCTAATTCCATCAGCCTTAGCATTAAACCCACACACACTTACTATTCTGCCTATTGCAATTACGTATGATATTTGCAATTACTGATATTCACAGTGATGTTATTGGTTAATAGTGAGTGCTTTTATGATGGTATAAACATTTAACAGTTGACTTGCTCATCATGCATTTACAAAAAAATTAAAGTCCAAGTTGCAACAGTTTTGTCAAGGAATTCTGGAATTCTGGCCACAATATCATGACAATTACTATTTCCATAAAAATGCAAAAACAACCTGAACCTTTTGTCCAATAATAAAAGGATTACCAAAAGAAACCTGGAGATGGAGAGCCAAAGAAATCTTGTACACCCTTTTCCAAAAGGGAGGGATGAGTTTTGCCAGCAACCGACTACATGGAATGCAGGAGAGTTTGAGAGCTGAGTATGGCATTCAGAATGGGGGTATCCAAAAAATGTGATAACCTGGATAAGAATCATTGAGCCGGGATTTTTTAGATTACATATCTACAGTAATATGAAAGCAACTTTCATTTAAGAATGTGGGGCAAAATCCAATAAAACAAAGAAAAGTTTTGTTCAAAAATGTATGTAAACACATACAGTATCTAGGGGAGGAGAAGATAGACAAAATAAAATAAATAATAATTCAAATATTGGAAGAGATAATAAGCGAAAAAACTAAATACACCTTAGCAAGGGCTCCCAGATGAGAGCTGGCAAACTTTGACTGGTGCAGCAGCTTCTTTATTGTTAAGTGACAGCCCTGTTAAGTGACACATTCGGATTTTCATGCACTTTTTTTCAGGTAATATTAACAAATATAGATATCCATTTGAGATATTCCCTATATGATAAAATGAAGGTTGGATGTATGACATTTTTAAGAATACAGCCCTTAAAATACAGCCCTCAAATAAAAACTTCAGGATATCATGAGCTTTGGATATCTAACAAAAGCACAATCATAATGTTGTCAAGTAGTTTGACAGCGTTATGATTCAATTATTTTTGCGCCATCAATCAATGCAATCAAAATTGGACATTCCTCTGAGTTGAATAACTAAATAAACCTTTAGTCTGGAATCCGTCAAAAGGACAGTCCTCATTGTTGACCACAAAGGTTCTACCTCACTTAATGATCTATCCTAAAGAAAATAAACAGTATTCAAATGATGAATTAACCAAGGCTTCATAGAGACATTTCTAAACTTCTCCTCTTCTGATTAGTGAGAAACTGTATTGTCTCAGTTCCTGTATCTGTGGTGGAGTTGGCAGTCATTTTGAGTGAGCTAGCCCAGAGAGCATTAACTTGGTCGTGGCACTGAAGATAACCTTTACAAACTGCAAATATAGGGTCAAACTCCCCTGAGTCAGTTTCTATGTGCAAAAATCATAGGCTCTTGTGTTTTTAATAAGTCTTTGCTTGAGCTGCCCCAAACATGCAGAGAGCTTGAGTGGTTGAACTGTGGAGATGAAATGCAACAACAATTTCCCACCATTCAAGGCTCAAAGATAATGATTCCAGCTCAAACTCCCTGTCCTGCATCTGTGTAGTTGTTGAATCTCACTCTATTTTGTGCACTAGTTGAAGTTCATACTGGTTATTTAGGGCCAACCAGCAGGCATTGAAAAATTTTCATTTAGTTTTTTCCTTACAAATGACCTATATTGTTCATATTTTCTGCTGCAGACATGTACAGTATCTTCTAGGATCAGAATCTTAGGCATTTAGTAAAAGGGGAAAGACGAACACAAAGAAGGAAGAAAAACTTGAGAATTTGCTGCAATCCAAAATATCATAAACTTCATATAACCATCATAAACTTTGTAAGTGACTCAAGGAATCCGTAAGTTCCGCCCTGCAACCCCACATATATTTACTCAAATGCAACAATAAATCCAGAAAGCTTTAGGGCTTTCTTGACGGGATTCTTTTAACACCAGGATGTTTTGGCCAGAGTGGATGACATAACTCAGTTTTGTTACTTCCTCCAGTGAATGTTCTGCCTTGGCAGCTAAACATTGCATTTTCTTTTTCCATACTTTGGCTCACCTCAGAAAATCTACATTGAGATCTACTCCACCTTACAAAAAGCTGGTTAAGAATGGATTTTGTTAATATAATGCAGATCAGAAACGATTACAATACACTTGTATGTAAAATGTTATGATAATATTTTGTGTTCTTATTGTAGAATTTCATGTACAGCAAAACACATTATTACACATTATTATTCTTATATTTATGAAGTGGCAATAATTTATACATTTCTGTGTGATTTGAGATAAACACATAATCCAGGAATAGTTTAGCTATTTGCTTATTGTTTTAATTCAATACTGAGCTGCTGTCTAGTAGGAATTAGCTCATAGCTCAGGTCTCCAAACTGCTAACGTCGCACCTATGTTTTCAGTTTCTCCTTGCAGGAAAAAGACTGATGAAAGGCCACTACAAAGCTGGAAACTAAGTACTAAAAGGAACTAACCATCAATCTTTGTGGTGTGATGACCAATGATATTACTGATCCATCCGATAGATGGCAGTCGGGGGATTGCCCAAAGCAATTGAGCAAGATTGAGAGAGGAGAAAGCAGAGGGAATGTGACAAAGCCTGCCCATCTCCTGTCAGTGTCGGTGAACCTGCACAATTGCAGAGAAGTGAGAAAACTCCCCTCCCAAAGCTTTGGGAGGCAGTCACCCTTTGGCAGGGCAGGACAGTTGCCCAAGGACACAAAGGTCAGCCCATGGGGAACCACCACTGTGGTCAAATGCACATGGCAACCCTGTACACACTAACTCAGGCATACAACATATTGGCTTTCCTCCAGCCCCCACCAGTCATGTGCTTGTTCGCACTCAGCAGTACCTTGACCTTCCTACTCCAGCAAGATCATATAGGAATTCAGTAACCATACAAATTTTGGATGGTGATACAATGTGGACTGTTGATTCAGCTATACAATAAGAAAGATGGAAACTCTTTTCCTTCATTATTATTTAAATTATTGTATTTATTTTCACCCCCACTTAATCTGTGAATGTACAAAAGTCATTAAACCATAATCAATCTAGCTATCTGTCCTGCCTGGTTGTATTATATCATAGGACATAGTAATAAAGCCAAACTTTTAGGGCTGAATTCTGGCCCTGAGGTCACCCTCCAATTGGCTTTCTATCAAGTGGGTGAAATTTGCAGAGCTTCTTTCGGCTCGTCGCTAACCATTGTGTCTAAACGACTTCCCAGATGTCTGCAGCCTTGCAGTACCCTAGAAAGGGACATATGTCTCCTCCAATCAGTACTGAACCTTTCATGCTGGCTGTATAGACGGGTGGCTAGAAGGTGACTAAGATTAATTGATAAAGCCTTTCAGCCCAAATTTACACAATTACACAAGAAGCTGTAAACATAGTCTGTGTACTCATTTTGAATGTAATGTGACAGACAGACTTGTGTTAACATTTCTCAGACCCAACAATTACTTAAGTTACTGCTACAAAATGGTTTTTCAGAGCTTGCAAAAAAATATAGTTACATAAATGATATAGAAAATTTGAAAACTTTAACAGACGTGTACACACACACATATACACACACACACACACACACCACACAGACACACATCATGTACAGGACACAACGCACAAGAGAATTTATAATAAACTGTGACATATTTTACCATTGTATAATGCTAAACTTTGAACTTTTTTTACATTACAGTGGGGGAACATTATTGTGGGGGGAGCCACACTGCCTTTACATTTGCTAAAGGTTTAGGCTATATTGGTTTACAGTCTCTTTCAATCTTTCAAAAGTTACTTTCTGGAGAATTAACCCAGGAAGGCCTGACAGTGCATTTAAATGTGTCGTTTTTAAGAGTTACAGCCGATAATGCAGAATGTAACTATTCTGTATAAAAGCTGGCACTTTATAAATGGGCTTTCCTGATGGAAAAGTTGTTCACAGCACCCAACTCTTTTTCTCTGGTGATTTGTTTAGTTTTTATTCCTGCTAACTTATTTCATTAGTGTTACCATGATTTTTCCTTGTTTACATTTGACATTTTCAGTTGCTTAGCAGACACTTTTATCCAAATTGTTATTGAGTATGGTTGGAGAAGGTAGTGTTAGATCCACTGACAGTGCTCAACATCATCCTAATCTTATATCTTCTTATTTTACATCCCATCTATTTGTCGATAACGCACAACTGAATTTGTCATGGGAGTTTACAATTGCAGCAGGGCACGCGAGAGCCCATATGAAAGCATTGCTACTACTGCACTTTTCTGAAGTTTCTAAGAGCTTTCAGCTTCGTCCTCTGTAGCTTCAGAAAATCCGTCAGAGAGAGGATGAGGGAGAAAGGACAGGTGGCATAAACTAGCGAGAAACTTTTGTCATGACTTTTGCTGTAGATATGTAATCAAAATTTGTAGATGCTGTTGGGTCTGATAGGAGTCTGATAAAAGTTGATAAAACTTTTCTCTGTCATGTTCCACAAAAAAATGAGAAAGATTTGGGAGGGAAGTTGAAAATATTAAATTACACAGGAAGTTCTAAGAAATTACTGTATGTAGTGAATATCCACAGGTGGGCCAGAAACCACAAAGGGAGAGAGATTGACACCAGTAGGGGTGTTTCACGACAGGGAAATTATGCTGTGTTCGTAATGACGTATCAGGGAAACTCTCCCAATACACATATTGAGATCTTCTCAAGGACCATAGTCCATGGTCATAACAATGTATATGAAGACAAATAGGCTCTCCATCAGTTGGAGTTTTATCACGACAGACTCAACAGTAGTAAGCTCAAGGAGTCTGATTAATATAATCTGAAGATTATGTAGCCAGTTGAAAGTTGTTTGTTGCATATACCTCAATAATAACTTACATCACTAACAAGAAAGGGAATTGTCTAATTTATTCTTCATTAAATGTAAAAATTCAGGCTGAAACAGCCATACTACCAATAGGAAAAACATGTTTATGAAAAATTTGCCTTTTCTATTCGTGGTTTCCATACACAGCCTGAAACGTGTGTGGTCACCCACAGAGAGATGGTTGGGTCGACACACAAGACCCCTGACTGGGAATTGAGGTCCCATCAATGCCACACATCATAGTTGTGAGTTTGTGTGGAGCTTCACAATTATTGTTTGAGATTTGTTAGGAGTCTCTAGTTTGGCTACTCATTGTTGTAAGTGCATATTCAAGGGAGGGAAAATGTTTACAGCCCTTCTAAGACTGGCCCTTCTTTAACAGCCCTACATAAACCTAACACAAATAGCCCTCAAGCAATTTACATAGTGCTGTGGCAAAGACCATTTTTTGTGTAAGTGGAAACAAAGACTATTTAAAATTTAAATAAATTGTAAAAACATTTTTCTTTGTTCTCTTTATTTAACAATCACACGTATGTGTCATTTGTGATGGGCCCAAATACCACAAGAAAATGTGATGAAGTCCTTCACTGTGGACCACTAGGATAAACCAAGCTGTTCCGCTCAGTGATCCCTTGCAGGAGGTTGGGGGCAGGAACCCAGGTCCCTCTCTCCATGTACTGCACAAACACCCCTATCAACACTGATCTTATGGATGAAAACCATTAGAGTCCTGTGAGTTTGGCTTGATTTCTATCGGGCAATTCCTGTTACTGTGTGTCTGTGCATGCTGAAGGAGTTTCTTTATTTATTTATTTTTTTAAAGGCAGGGAAATCATACTTAACTCCCTACAGAGCCTAACCTCCAAAAGATCTATGCTTGAACAGAGTCCATCGCAGATGATCAAAGCCAGGACAGCTACAGCGCACATCTGTCCTGAACGGCTCTCAATTTATTTTTAAGGCACAGAACTGTGACTAACAGGATGGTCTGAGAGAGGGCACTGCGTTGGCACACGTTGTCGAAGATGAATGTCCCAGAGCCGGCTGGGTGGGTCCTCAATCTGATAAAGCAGGGATGAAAGAAGGCTCACCTTCATGAAGTATGTGCACAGCTCAGAGGAATGTGCATACAAAGGAAAAGGAGCCACACGGGTCAACACATGACCAGGGTTTGTCTCGAGTGGAAGCAGACTCAATAGAGGAGGATTTAGAGGATGCAGTTATCTGGGATGGCATACAAATTGTGAAATCAGTACAAGGGGTAAACCAAACTGCAAATTTCCTATGCTTAAGTGGTTTAGAAGGAGCAAGCTCCTTCTATGGAAGTACACTGTATACACAGCTGGGGTTCTAACAATATACAAATTTGACTAATTCCTACCAACACCTAGACACAGAAGCCAGATGTACTACACAATATATCTAATGCAATGCAGCTTCATAAATGTGGCTGTAACAAAACAACAGCTTTCATTTGCAGCATAAAATCTGACAATGAACCAGTGTTGAACTGACAGCATCTTTCTTTGAAAAGGCATAAACCTATTAAATGGGGTATGTTCAGTTCATAAATTTTGTCATTACCTTAATTAACTAAAATTAGCAATAATCAGAAACGACCAACAGAGGGCAGACAAAGTTACATGAAGTACACTGAGTTTAATGAGTGGATCAACTAGTACAACATCATATGGAAAACCAACAGTGATGGTATGATTCAAATTAAGATTTGTAATGCAAGTTTTGAAATCTTGATATACCCGCTAAATAGCATATTTTGTTTCTAAATAGTTAATTATAAACTTCATTTACGCAATTAGCCATGAATTATTCAAGCCTGTATGGTAGATTCAAGCTTGCATGGTAGATTTGTTATTCAAACTTATAGATCAAACATATTTTTCACTTACATATCCAAAAGCTGCATTTTTAATACCTTGGCAACAAAACTACTACCATTAGTTCAGACACAATACATACACAATACAATACACAAAACACAACAAGATTTAACCATCGGCACAAAAACCTATACAAGGGAAATAAATCAAACAAACAAGAGACCTTATTGTCAGGTCAAACAGTTCCTGTATTCACAGACAGTTTGGACTGCAATGGGGAGGGGATATCTTTAAACCTTCCAGAAGTCAAAGAAACACTCAAAGGGCTCGTATACAACTGAATACAAATGACATGTGTAAGGAAAATTAGTTAACTTAAGCTGGTAGTCACAAACATAAGGCAGATTTGGGGGCCCTCTCTCTTTCTACTCTTCAATCAAACTACTTCAATAAACACAAATGAGAGAAGCAGAATAAAGACCAGATGATTCACCAGATGAAAAAAGGACAGGGCAGGAAGCGTATGAGGCAGGAAAGAGGACAATATATCTATTTAGTATTCTTCCCTAAACATTTTATCAAAGGCAAAAACACTAATCAGATTTATGGTGGGGCAAAGATCCCTAAGGCTGTCCCCAATGATGTGGTCACCATACTGCTGGGAGCACTACCTTAGAAAGAAAGTGGCCAATTCTCAATCACAAGATTCTCTCCTGCAACAGAACAATGCATCATGGCAAACCCTCTGAAACGCAAATAAATGGTCTTATTAAGGTTTCCCTTAATTGTTTGGCACCACTATAGATGTATGATCCAAATAGGGCAGGAATAAAGTTAAGTTGCTCTGGAAAAAGGTTTCCTCAAATCAACAGATTTGTCCAGAGGAACCCTGAAAATAAAAAGACTTCTCTTTGGTTATTGAAACTTTCCCAGATCATTTTAAGAACAGTGCAGAGTTCTGTACAACGGTAAATATAAATTACATTATCTGCATCCAGGCCCGGACTGGTCATGGGGCTGCAAAAACCCAGTCTGATTGTTAGAGTGTTATTTAATTTCAAATAATTGCCAAAGAATTATTGCCTATAGCCGACTTTGGGCCGGTCTGTTATTAAATGCCTGGGCGATTTTTAGTCCCAGTACAGCACTGTCAGCATAAACAGACAACTACAGCAAACCCAAGTGTTGTGCTGGGATCGTAAAACACAATCAAATTAAGCTGCATTCGCAACTGACAACATACCCGATTTCGCAACACACCCAAACACTGCTCTCTCGTGGCGACAAACTATTTTTTCTTTTGTAGTTCATTTCAACGGAACAAAACATAACAAAAACCATTATGTGTGTGTATATATATAAATATTTTTTTTAACTTACTAATTAGTGTATTAAAACTAATAATATAGAAATTAGTCTTTATTCTTGGTTCCTCTAAGAATATCTCACCTGGAAGATATAAGCTAAGTAACTAGTTAATTACTTTAGTTAATTGAAGATCTATTTAAACGGTTTGAAGCACTCCCATCCTCGTTCACGCAGTTCTTCTGGTAAGTGTAAATTCAACTTAAAAGGGTTAGACAGCGGCATGATAAGTCGTAAAACATTCAAGGAATTTTAAGATAAGTTCTTTTAACATAACTTTCAGGTAGATTGGACCTATATTGACATTTTAAATTTTTATAATGTAGCTAATTAGAAAGGTAATTCAATTCTTATGATAAATCCGTGTTTAAAAAAACCCAAAAACCGATTAGTGCCCATAGCTGTCCCTATGCAACACGTAAACCAAAGGAATATATCCAATTTAACCGAAGTATTTGCAATGGGCGTTGCAATTGTTTGTTTGCCATTGATATCTTAAGTTTAAGAGATGCAAAATATGTTTATAAAACGGCATTACCTTTTCACTTAAGCACACAGATCCAATAACTATTGTTCTAACCCTTTACAGCAGGTATCTGTCAGGAAATTCTCGATCCCATATTCAATTAAATATCTCAATTGCTCTTGAATGAGAATAAATTGTTTAGTGCAAAAAACTGCATACAACCTGATTTTTTCCATGACCAGAATTGAATGCCGATGAATAAGTACAATTTAAATTGCTGTCTATATTTCTCATGGATGCCCTCCTAATCGGTTCACCATGGTGTTCCTACGTGTGTGTTAATAATGTAATATAAAATAGCGTTTTAACGATTTATATTTTTAATGCTCTATTTGTATTTTAATTATGTGTGGCTGTTATTTCTTTACACAATTTGTAACTAAACCGACACATGACTTAAAATGTTCTTCTTTTAACATGGGGTACTCTTTATTAAGAGGTCGGACTTGCCAATGAATACCATACAGTAAAGCGCAACTTGGCATAGGCTGTGATTTGAAACTGGCACAGAAAATATTAATTGATTCAATCATCTTTAAAAGACTTGCCCGTGGGAGTCCCTTGTGAAGGATGGGCTTGCCCCAAAAGCCCCCGGTAGATTGCAAGCCAACATGATCGATTTGATGAATTCACCACAGTCAAGGTCATTTTTTAGGAACTGAGGACTGGAAGCATTAAGAGCACTGCTATCATATGCAAGACTGCGTTTCAGATGTGCTATCTTTGCTGTCATTTGTCTTCCTCAAACCTGCATCAATGGCATATGTTGAGTGTATATTTCACATGCAAAACAAATGGAGTGACGCAATTGGTGTGCAGTGGAGCTTATCAAAAGTGACCTGCTTGTGAAAGTTTTGACCTGGGATGTGCATACTTTCTCTCAGTGAGGGCAAACCTCTCCTCACTGCTGCAAGAAGCAACCAAAAATATATGTAGAAAAGGAAATGAAGGACTTAATTGCATTTGTATGCGTCTTTGCATGTCCATGTATATGGATGCATATATGAGTATGTTCTTTATATGTATAGTTTATTTCAGATCACTTTTTACTTGTATTAGAGTGCTTAGTTTTCATATCTGCCAATGAAGTTTAAATTGATCCTGGTACCACCCATATTTGGACCCAACAGTTTATATTAAACCAATAAGATGTCATTTCGAATAAGTTCAACATGAGTATCTACTGCCTGTCAGGTAGGCATGCATTATTCTTTTAGGTTGTGACGTTCTACCTGATCCAACATTATGGAAAAATAGAATTACGTGATTGATTTACTTGGGACTCCTGCAACAGTGTTTTCTGTTTAATTTAGCAAAGGTGTGTTTACTTCCTTGGGAGAACTTGGTATAGACAACCATGGACCTCTTCAGCATATCCGGCAGCTCGTATGTCCTGAGCCCCGTCTGTGTGCTGTGGGGTAAGAAGCCGATCTATCAAAAGTTGGGGGACTTCTCATTTTTCTATTTCTCTTGTCTGATTTATAAATTGGGTTTATTTCTCTCCCCCTATGAATTTTACATTAGTTAGTGCTGTAAATTGTCACTTCGGGAGCACACCAGAATGTTATTTGTCTATGAAACGAATCATTCTAAAAAAAAGCTGTCCAAATGTCTAAACTTGCTGATTCAGCTTCTGTTCATCAAACTCTGACCGTGTACTCGTAAATACTCTGCTGTATTTTGAGAAATGGATGCAAGGCTTAGAATTGCTTGGAAGTAACTTGACTGAATACAGTGCTTTTATGTTCTTCAAATTCTTAAATCCTTTGCCAGGCTGTGAGCTGAGCAGCAAAGAGAGAACTGCACTGTTTGAAGTAGAGGACGACCTGCTTGAGCATCAGTTTTTCATCCGAACGGTCTTTACATAAACCTTATCAATTACCCACCCACATGTGCATCTTCCTATGTCCTTTTGAAATGATTAAGTTGATAACCTGAATCATAGATTTCAAGTGGAAGTTCTGTGCAGAACAAGGACTGAAATGTGCCATTGCTGTCACGTGCCTGTCATTCAGTTTTCCCCTGCACTTTTTAAACCATAAATTGCTACACTCTACAATGGCCACATTTAGACTTCATTTGTGTAGATATTGTGTAATTATTTTTTTTAAGTCGGTGTAATTTTGCCAAGTGCTTGGGTTTCAGTGCACTCCTCTCAAACTGTCCAGATCTGCCTCAGTGCTGACACCAATGACGAGATGCATGTAGTGGAAGTGCAGGACCGAATTACTGACCACGACCATCCAGTGACCATTGCCAGCCTCAGATCCACTTGCCTGCCAATGGTCAGTCATTCTAGCAGAGAAATATTTTGTTGGGTGCACAGGGTAGATATTGGCTTAAGATGCTGAATAAATGAATATACAGATGTGATAAAGCTACACTTTAAAATGTGTCCATAATATAATTGTTTCTCAACCTGAAAGTACCTAATTTCATCCAGTGACATCTCCCCATATACCTCTGTTGCAGGTCAGTTTCAGTGAGTTTGAGTTGGTGCCCCCAGTCACTTTTAAACTGCGCTTTGGCCAAGGCCCTGTCTTCATCTCTGCACAGCATGTTACCTGTGAGCAAAATCTGTCCCATTTAACTTATTGATTATTTTTTATTTTTAAATATGGGAGGGGAAGAACATTTATGTATCAGTTGTTGAACTGGAAGTGTGAAACTTTAAGAGTTGCCAAATTTGGCTGTATTCCCAGTGGATCTGGAGGAATAGGAAGATATCACATCCCTTAAATTGGCATCGCTCTTCTCGGGTGAGCATGTTGCCAAGATTCTTAACATTTAACACTACAAGTACTACCTTGTTTTGTATTCCTCAGTAAAATTTGTATTTATTCTCATGGTTGTAAAAAAAACTATCTTAAATGTTTTCATCTTTCAGGTGTATTTTCTTCTGTGAAACAAAGGGGGGTTGTGTGTTTATGAATGACAGCTGGCAACTTCCATTAGAGCAATAAAGCTTATTTGGAATGCTTGAGCATAATATAATCTAATGACATGATACTGCATTAGGGGAGGCGCATTGATGCATTTACTGACAACTTAAGTTATTCCATGTTTGCATTTATTTACTTAAATTAATGTGCACTTATAAAAACCATGATGTTGACATTGGAATTTGAGTTGTTTGTATATAAACATCATTCTCTTACATTTTTCAGTGCAATTTATTTTCATCTCAAATAAAAAAACCAACCTTTAGTGCCATGTGGTTTTAAAAAGTAGACAGTTGATTTAAGCTTCAAATATGACATTTATGGTGCAAGTTTGAGACATTTTTACTCGATGATAACATATTTAAATTATAGCGATGTATTTTATATAAGTAAGGAACGCGCTAAAGTTATCATTAATGCTCGTTTTAAGAAAGGACATCTGAGCCTGGACAGCTAATTTCTTCGTGTAAGTTTCATAAATGAGGGCGAATTTGTATTTATCCATGTAGGTAGTTCCTGAGCCGCATCATAAAAATGATCATGATAAAAAGTAAATGGATTTTGTCCCTTGTTGCATAACCAATTATGTACAATTGTATGTTATATAACCGCAAGTAACATTAGCTTTCCAGTTATGACTTTCTAAAGGACCGTAGTGAAAACTAT
>JAOVYW010003860.1:0-13653 GCA_025775045.1 Hiodon tergisus | reverse complement strand
TGGTATTCCTCGTGGCACTCTCTTGTTTTTGCTTGTCGGCTGTGCCATTTTTTTTTTCCAGTTATGACTCTGCCTTCCCAAAATGTCAAGTCTGCCTGTTACAGATTTCCACATTTTCATGTGAAAGAAGCTTATCTGGGTCATTTTGCCTTGCACTTTATACTTTTGGGTCAACTTGGGAAAATTTAAGATTGTATTAAGAACCAAGTAATTAAGATTGAACAGCTGGATAGATGACATCATATTGCACACACACACACCCCTACACACACACCAACATACACACACACGCCCATTAGACATCTCTTTCTTCCTGATTAAATGGCATGCATACACTATTTAACTGATGTTACTCACTGTTACATCCATATTAAGGAAGAACGGAAAAGGTGGCTAATGGCAAGGTCAACAGAAGGTCAGACATTTACCCTTCACTAGCACGTCACCTGACTAAACTAATGGCCCAAGAGGTCATTAGCTTAGTACACGCCTGTGCACTCTACCGTGGAGCTGATATGAGGCCCTATAGAATCGATGTTTGGCATCGACAAGCTACAACACCCCCACCCACACACACACTGAAAGCGGGGTGGGTCCGTACACGCCTCTCACAGACGGCTTCCCCAGGCTGGGCAAGGGACCGACAAACACGTTGCCATGTTGATTAATGGTACAATTACCCGCGGCACGGAGAGTTCGTGTGCGCTGGGACCAAAGAGCAAGACGTGCCCGAACAAGCTCTGTCGAACGTTTGGCTGGTTCGCCAATATACATGGTTAAATTACCATACACTAAATTTCTCTTCCTATATATTTGGAGTACGGAGATTTCCAGAGACGTCTGGAAGGATCGGGCTACAAACCTCAATTCAATGATCCAAGGCTGTAATAACATCCTTGCGTTTACATTTACTGATAGCATATCTACATCAGTTCATTGGGCAAAACGACCCTTGGTATAAAAATACGGGAATTATTGCTCTTTTCTTTCAGTTTCCATGCCTAAAGTAATAAGACCTGAACTAACTGAACTAAGCAGAAGATCTGAAGAAAACCATGCTAACGGAATTGTAAAGGCTGTCCTTGAAATTCTAATGAAATCGATTGGGTGTTAACCCACAGCTGCATTGACTTCACCCAGTCCCTGTCTCCATGGACTTCTATGGACTGCTTCTGATATTGCATGCATTCTGGTAATGCCAGCCAACCAAAAATCTATAATTGGCTTTAAACAAACATCATAATGCACTTTCACGCAAAACCTAGCCTCCCCCCCCCCGCCAACACACAACACACAAATGAACTGTGGGTTGACTAGGAAGACTTTATTGAGTTTTCCTGTCAGAATTAGGACAGTCAGAAATGACCTAAATGCCTCTGGAATAAAGGATCGAGCACGATTCTCCCATTTAACCTTTCTTCTTTTCCAGCCCTTCCATGCATGGCACAACACAAATCTATGAGGTTTGTGCGTTTTGCCAAATCCATTCTAGAGATAAGTGCAGGGTCTCTAAATAAACCTGCAACAGGGAATGCAGCTTCCGTAAATGGTTTGCATCCCGATTCAGCTTTGCGCAGGATTGACATTTAGGGCAGCCACACCACAACGGTGCGGGGGGGTTGGAGGCTCCACAGTGGCTGATGATCTAATTAATGTGCTACGATACCCCACAGAAAACAGCATCTGGGGACAGCTCCCCTTCAACGCTAATGAGGTTCTGTCTTCAGGCCCGTGAGACGCTTTCATCGGAAACAAAGAGGGTCGGATCGGAGGTTGGGGTGCCGAAGAGGAGAAGCCTCGAATTCCAAACACGCTGTTCTTGCCTTCCGACCCCTCCCCCCCCACCTCCTTTGTTTTTTCCCTGATAGCAGAGGAGCTCATTAAGGTCCACACACAATGGGACAATGGGATTGAGCTGCTAATGAGTAGGCTTCGAAACAGACTGTCCTTGAGAGTCCAGCCATGGCCAGGCAACCTCTCCTCACCCGCGATGTGGTTACTGTCAGACCCTTGCTGGAGAAGGAGAAGGGCGAGTGTCCACACACAGCAAACACATGGGAGTATTCTGATAACAGTTTGCATTGAGTATATCAGACAACATGATTAATGGCCCCGCGCTTACTGGGCACTCCTGAATGGGGACGCCATGGGCCACAGTGTTCTTGTCCGGCGGGAAGGAGACCCCAAACAAGCTGGGTTCTCTGTGGTTCTCCATGTAAGGGCAACACCATGGTCACATTAGGCTCTGTTTTAAAACCCTATTGCTGGGATGGAAACTGTTTGCAACAAATCGCAATTATCAAGACAAAAACATGAAAATGCAATGCATATTTGTATTTGTGTCAATAAAAACCTATACAAAAACTATTATAAAATCTAATTATTATTATTATATTATTTCCATCCCTGTAGTAAATATAGAAAAAACTGCACTGGTACAGAAGACTCAATATTTCTATCTAAATATGAAAATATTTTAAGCAGGAAAAATATCCCTCTTTATCAGCTTTGAATTTAGTTTTTCATTGATTCCTGCCATCTGTTGACTAGCAAAGGTTTAAAATGATTCACTTCTGTGGCACTGAAACTAGCGTTGAGTGCAGGAAACTGGAATCTAACGCTTGTGAACCATCATGTTCCTGCTTCTTGAATTTTTTTAAAACAACAGGTTCAAAGGAAATGAAAGAGGTTCTCTCTGTTTAACACCATGCTGTGAAGAGAGGGTGACTAAACTAACGTTACTCTGTTGACGCTGCCCTCACTAGGGACCTACGAAATCCATTAAATTTTTTCTCAAATTACGTTTTATTTCCGTTTTATTCCTGTATTTTTCTGATTTATTTTCATCTGTTTCGGATTGTTCCCTTTTTGACCAATTTTTCCCTTTTCCACAAACAATAGCCATATGTCAATTTTTTTTCTTCAAACTGTGGATACATTCAGGATAGTGTAAACACTCAGCACTCTCAAAAGTTCTCATGGCAAAAATATAATTCATACCAGAGAATTAAAAAAAATGAAACTGCAATAATTAGCCTAATTAGCATCTATTGATGATGAGGTAGCTTGATAGAAACCTGGAGGACTGAGCTACCGGTAGTTGATTTCGCCTTGTTCTTGAGATGGACTCTCGGTTTTAGATGGTCATTGCACGCATCTTTACGAGTCCAGTCAAAAGTGTGTTGGCAAAACTTACAGAATTCCGCGAGATTCCGTGTTTATAAGTAAATTCAGTTTTTCATGTATAGATTCTGCGATTCCGTCCGTGTTTTCCACAATGCAGAAACCATAGGGCCCTACCTTACATAGCACCCACCAGATGTCCCCCAGAAAAGACAGATTAAGAAATTAAGGGCCCTGGTTACGGCACTGAAAAACAAATCTCTAAGGCTTGCCAGTCCAGATTTACCGGCTTTGGTTTTAGTTGTCCATCTTGATTGATTTTCTTCAGGCTAGAATGCACCAGAACAATGTTAATTTAAATACCCAGTAATTTAGCTCAAGTGGTCTGTTTTCATTAAAACCAATGTAGGCCCAAAGTATTGCTGATTGTCTTTCGGCATGTTTATTTTACCAGGGGAGGGGGGGTAAGAAAACCCCTATTCTTGCTTATCTTAATTTAGTCAACCTATTCAGCTCAGTGACTCAAAGTTTACCTAGCACTCTGTTCAAAGAAGGAAATTATTATTTTTGCAGCCACTCACCCACTGTTTACATATCCAAGGGGACTCTAAAGCACTAATCCAAGACTGAACTTATTTTCTCTCGAACTACTATAGGCTACGTCTCCAAGTTCTTCCTTGGAAACACATTTGCTGATGAAGTTGAGAGGCTGGCAACAGGAGAGTTGGGGTCCAGGTGCATATGTGCCCATGAATGTCAGGAAATCATAAAATTAAATGATCGTATTAAACGTTAGCTACAAGGAACCAAAAAGATATACCTGCGTTTAAACTGGTTGGAAGAGAGAAGCCTGCATCACCATTGATCAGTGTTATATCCAATGAGATGGGGAGTACAAAGTACAAATCCTGGAGAACTGTCACACCAATGTGAGGGGTTCTTCATTACCTGAGCCAGTCTAGCACACACAAACCTGCTTTGTCCCTCGAGTAAAAGCAACCTGGCACTCCCTACCGGGCAATGGCTATTGAGGCACTGAGACCAGGCCCTTTCTCTGATGTGTCAATTCGCCACCAACGGCACTGAAGAATATCATGGAATATCTGAATCTCTAGCTGGGGCCTACCGGCCGAAATAATGCAAGGGAACCCTGCTGGAAATGACAAAATGTCGACCTTTTCACCCCAGCATGGGCCCTGCCCCAAGGGACCTAATCAATCATAGCCGGCCAGACGTTGCTTTTGTACCTCCTAAGATGTAAACAGATGTCCTCTTTAAGTTTTGCTTCCGCTTCCACGGCTAATGTGCCCATAACACGAGCCGTGAGACGTGAGAGGTTTCAGCCTGCGCTGATCATCTGATGCTGTCCCTCATAACATGTAATATGACATTTCACATTGGGTTTCTGTTTTCCTGCTGTTATCCAATTGTGTCGCTATTTTTTTTCTCATGAAGAAGGATTGCTGACCAATAACATTTCTAATCCAATAAGCCATGACAACACTCCTTGGGAATCAGGCGCTAGGTTAGGCGTCTTCCTCTAATAGCTAATTTTTACATGCGGTGGCAAGTCCACGGGAGAGCAGTTTGCCCAGTTTTGTAAAGAATAGTTTTTTTATGGATATTTACAGGCTATATAAAGTGAAGACATAAATAAAGGGCCTACTCATTTTGGCATGAGATTAACAAGATTAACAGCCTAAATGTTATGGATATCTGGCGAAACGGCGCCTAGGCGGTGTTTTAATCTGAAGAGATCTCATGAAAACAACAAGTCACTATGGCGCTGCATTTGACAGATTAATTAATTTATTTAATTTTTTGGGTGGGGGGGGGTCGCTGGTCAGAGTTAAAAAAATAATCATAAATTTTCACATTTGAACCCTGCTCCATCGCTGAGGGAGTATTGAGCAGAAGGAGACCAGGTTAAACAGCCAGTAGAAAGGCAACGATAAGAAAATGAATATCAGCTGTCAGGTTCAAATCATACCAGCTTCACGGGAACTGGAAAAAAGCATGTTCCTTAGTCCTCAGGTCCATTTCAGACAGAACAGAACAGAAAAGAAATGAGCTTTGGGATTTAGTTTTTTTCTAACATTAGCTTATGTTGAAGTCACTGTTAGTACACTACCATCACTATTATTAATAACAACAATTATTATTGATACAAATAATAAAAGCTAAAGTTCAATTTCAGGATAAAGTTAAATTGACAATTGTTGAGAGCCAATACTTAAAATTTTATTCAGATGGCAGCACAAGAGAGATAAATTTTAATTTTAATAAATAAAATAAATATAATGTAGCAATGTAATCAGGAACAGCTCTTGATGATGATATTATTGTTTCTTTCCTCATACTGAATGAAGCAACAAAAAATCCAGGCCAGTCCATAGGAACCTGACCCTTACCATAAACCCCCAGGCCTCATAACTTAGCATCTAGGCCAATAAGAGGAACAGCCACTCAAACGTTCACCAGGGAAACCGGATGTATCCGAGCTCCTGCTTTTCGTCCAGGGATGAGAAGGTGGACCGGGACTTCAAATTATCATGGGCTGTGACTAATGTAAACATACAATGATACATCTAGCAAAAAATATATTATAAGCAGGTTGGTTAAGTGGTTAAGCTACTGTTCTTGCAAGCAGGAAGTAAGGAAACTTACTAAGGAGGGCCGTTGCTATGGTAACTTTGAGAAAGATTCTTCGGCAAATGTCCAGTTGTATAAATGGCTGAAAACCGTAAGACTGTAAGCCATGTGAGCTGCTCTGTATAACAGCTTCATTGCTCTGTATAATCATCAGTAGTGATGAAACAATTTTCATCCCTGTAACATCCCTGACATTATTACAACACAAGCATAGTGTCACAGGAAAAGAAGTGGAGAGAGATATCTCAGCCACCAGACTTGCCTTACTGGCTAGTCCTTTCTCATCCATAACTGCTGCATTAACGCTGCATTTGTGCCCCATACTAGAAGCGAGGGAGTATTATTCATGATTTTACACACGCCGTGACCCCATGAATACACAGCCTTAATCAGTAACCCACGGTGACGCCAACACAACATGTTTTTCAGATGAGAAAGCCCAGGTAGCAACAGCCTGCCTCACCAATGCAACTGAACCGTCTTGGTCATTACAGTCTGTCGAAACAATCCATACAGAGTTCAATATTCAGGCGCTGTTCTTGTCTCGTTGCCACTGGCCACAACAGAAAACAAGACTGCTTTGATTATTCTGTGTACCCTTGGCTTCCGCCAGACCCATTTTCACTACAGTTCACCCCTTGTCCCTCGTACTGGGACATACCAAGCCTTTGCGGTGGAAAAAAAAAACCCATCAGAAATTCAGAAAGCGAATGGAGAGAAAAACAACGTAGCTAATTTTTACATGCAGTGGCAAGTCCCCAGGGCTAGCTAAGTCCACGTGAGAGCAGTTAGCCCAATTTTCCAAAGAATTGTTTTTTATGGATATTTACCCCCGCGCATACAAATAAATCTAAATAATGGTAATCGCTTCTAGTTAATCTTTTTTTAGGAATACGAGCTCAGTGTGATCACCAGACACCAGATATGTGCTTAAATGGCTTGTTCTCATGATTATTAGCACTTTTTCAACATTTAAAAAAATTTAATACACTCAACTGCATTAATAGCCTTCTCAAAAGCCACACAACCAACCAACGCAGGCTACATCATGTACGATTTGAAAAAATATTTGCAACAAGGGAAGATGGTTCCAGCTCTTTACAATTTGGCCTTAACATTAACACACAGAGCAGGTGCAGCAGTTGTTAGCAGCAAGTCTGTAGTTAAAAGTACTTTAATGCTGAACGCCCTGCTGCTCAATACACGACCAAAACAATCACATTTCCCCCAGAGGCCATTGCCACGCCCAGCGCCCCTCCTAAAACTCCCTCTCCCTCTCTCTCTCTCTCTCTCTCTCTCTCTCTCTCTCTCTCTCTCTCTCCCTCTTCATCCCTTCCTATCACTGCTCCTCTCTCATCCTCATTCTGCAGATCAAGGGCGATGCCAAAAGCGTTTCTGAAAGAACTCCTGATTGTTTTGGGTGCTTAACCCCAATAAATCCCATTCTCCCATTCTCGGGGAGCACAGCAGGTTCGCCTGAAGTCTACGGGTATACTTCAGGATTCTTTTAAGTCAAAGCAGTGAAGGGGAGAACCATTTATACAGCATGCAGCATGTTTGTGTGTGATACACACACACACACACACACAGCATAATCCAGATGCTGATGAGGGGAAACTACTGATTCATAAAATAACTGAATTGAAGCTTACATCAGGTGTCCGTGTGTTGAAGCTATAAGGACCACTGTATGGATTTTGTATGGATATGCGTGGTGGGCACCAATTTAAAAAAAAAGGTTTCATTCATTGTTGTTGTTGGGGTTTTTTTCCAAGTATGCTTACCGGAGCAAAGTTTATCTGTGCATATATATCAGTATGTATCGCAGAGCAACCCCCCATCCCCCGTACCCAACTCAACAGAATTTTTTCTGAGACAATAACTGTTTGTTTGAATATAAAATCTCATTTGGCAGTCAAAAGATAAGCTCCCCGTGCCTCAGTCATTATCCATCTCATTTAGCTCAAAGAAAACCATACACTTTCCGTCAATTAAAAAGCTTTATCAACAGGGCTCTGCTTCAGCGACACATTGCAGAATAGCTTTTGGGTGCAGCGTTTGGCACTGCCCCGTGTCACACACTCAGGTGGAAACCGGACGGGGGACGACAACAACAGCAAATCAGGCCTGGCCAGTGTGCTAGCAGAATCTCGGTGAAAGGAAAAGACCTCACATGATGTTCCACAGAAGGATAAAATAAACACACTGACCCAATATAACCAGTAGGTTGTGTGCTGAAAGTGAGAGGGAACCAAGTCTAAAAGCGGGACAAAAAGGAACATATTTATAGACAGTTGCAGATTAAATTATAGGCCTACTGTGAAACACAAATGTGATCATTTAAAACTACACTCATGCATCTTTCAAGTCAATTCATGAAAGCTAAATAGGATAGATGGATGCACTTAAGTTAGAAAACAAAAAAATATGTATTAATTAACTCAATTAAGGCAATTCTACATTACATTACTGTGCATCGTTGTTGCTATCACCACCGCGTCACCACGCCAACCACATCTATAAACAATCTATTGTTTCTGGTAAGAAAACCCCATTGGGGTAGGCAGTTTTTTTTTTTATTATAGGAAAGGCACTGCAATACCCTAAACACCTGCAGCCAATGGCCCGCTCCGGAGAGGTTAGTCAGTGGGAGGGTCGTCCAGCCCCCAGGACAAGACGCTGCAGTTGCTATGGATTACATCATAGCGTGATGAGTCACTCCTAGGGCGCGGGACAATTCAGCACAAGACCCCTTCCCCCATCTGCAACTCCCCACCATTGCCACACACTCAGAGGAGCAAGGGCTATTTGAGAGGGTGCAACTGCCCCTTCGTAATACGACCACTCTTGGTCTCTGCCATTCAGGGCCCTTCCACTTGAATGATTTGCTTTTCAACGTGACAAACCAGATTTCAACCCCCCACACCCCAAGATACTCTATGGGTTGCCTTAAGAATTTACACAATGCAAATCTCCCTAGTCCCCATTCAAACGCTGATTAATATGCAAGGACAGCCCATCATTATCAAATAGACCATTGGAAAAATAAGTATCTGCCAGCTGCAAGCCATACTGATCTTTATTTACAAATAAAAACAAAAAGCCTACCTATCTTCACTGGCTTTTTTTCCAACTAAAGAAGAGACATTCGGTAAATAAAGACTCTCTTGCAGCACTATGGAGACAGCAGGAAAAGGGAAAAAGAGGGGGGGAAAAACTAACAAATGTTACCGCTTTAAGAAACTAAGCACACAACAGTCAGTCACTGAATATATTTTGATAATTTATAAAGTGTAAAAAATCGAGATTTCAACAAAAATCCATACGTCAACACTCAACTAGCGAAACCTAGCATTCTGGACCATAAAAAAGGAGATGAGACCAGCAGAAAAAGTTTAAATTGAATTTAATTCCGGCAAACTCTAGTTCACTTACCCAGATTGAGACTTGCCTGTCCTAAATGATGTATCTATTTCCACAGGCTACGGGGGCTAGGAAATGAATACAGGTCCACTTATATTTATTCTCTTCCAGCAATGTATTTTAAAACCCTCCAGACCCAAGGAATAATTTTAGAAAATGGGCTGAATGATTTTCCTTACAAAAGAGTAGTCCCAGTAGCCCTGGGAAGATCAAAGTGAGGGAGGCAGACCTAGCCACATTTTGTAGCAGAGAGCAGCTTATAAATGTAGCTGAATACAAACTAAAACCCTCACAACAGCAGAGAACTGTAATATGAATTCCCCATCTATATGACAGATTTGTTGTTAATTAGCACTATTTTATTGCCAGATGAGATGGAGAATGCACACAGGGCTATGGTGAGAGATGGACCTTTTGGCCAGTTGTGTGCACACAAGTTTTGTTCAGAAAAAGTCATACTGGGTGGGGTTCCATTCAAGTGCTGTGGCTTCTCATCCAGTTCAGAGACATAGATTCACTACCAACTTAAACGAAACAAAATGCAATTGTCGTATCAGTTTTAAAATATTTTAGGCACATTTCCCTTTTGTGACTTGCACATGCACAGATTTCTGTGGGTTCACCTAATGACCATTAAACTCTTAATGGAAGCTAGCTACCACAGATTAACTTGTTATGGCATTGGTTCAATTATAATATTCGGTTGCTTAAAATATATAACCACCACTGTAGAGGAATGTTTGCAATTCGCCAACCGAACTGCAATTCGCCAACCGAACAATCTTGCTACAGGATACTAAATATCAAATTCATGCGAAATAACAATATTGAGCACGCATTTTGAACTGGGTGAATGGACAAACATGGTCAGATCTCAGAAGTCAGGATGTGCAACAGAGATACAAACTCAAAAAGTATTTTAATCTATATCCGTCAGCTGCTTTATTCTCACAAAAATGTTTCACGGTTCACAATTAGATTTTTTTCCCTTAGAAATCTCTAACCAAAGTAATACAAAGAATACACTGTGAGGGGAAATCAATTCATCCAAATGCAACTTATCTATGAATGTATTTCTCTACAGATTGAATTCCAGCCTATCGCCACTCTGTCCTTTGAACATTCAAAAGACTGGGGCCAATATATCAGACAGTTTTTGGTAAGATGTCTTTCTGGGTCAGTTATTGTTTTTGCAGAGTAAGAAACCATGAGAGCTTGAAGCTGTCAGAGAAGGGCCGCAGACACAGTGATAGCATGAGTTGGAGTCTGTCCCACGTAGGAACACCCTCCCTCCCACTGCCAAGCGAGTCTGCGGTTGCTCTCACGTGGTGAACGACCATCGTCACAAACTAATCATTCAGGCCCGACTTATGTCAAAATATACACTTCTAGTATTTAGCAGCAGCAGGCTAGCATTGTAAAAAAAAAAAGTCCCAGCCACATCGCAGTGTTTGAAACGTTAAAAGCTGAATAGGGTCTAAACCATGGTGACCCCACCCTGTATTAAAAAATTCCCTCTTAACCAGAGCTGCAGGTTAAAAATAGCCTCTAAACAGCTAATGATTGTGCATACATCTGTGAGCATCAGAAATGCATGTGCAATCCAATCACATTCAGGGCACCTTGATGCCTCCTTTATTTTTCAACCAGCCACTGTACTATACCGCTGCTGCTCAAGTCATTAGCGTGGCTCCCCAACTGTAAGTTCAATGTCTCCATTCCTACTGGAACAGGATCTCGCTGGGTCCAACAGTCGGATTTTTATTTATTTTCCTACCAAGCCTGAAAACCTTATAATTTTGCCTAGTTTTTTTCTTTTATTACAATTTCCCCTTCTTAAAAATAGGCCATCTTATTTTCATACTGGCTTTGAACTTTCCGCAGAAATTTAAAACCCAGATGTAACCAACTTGGATTTGTTTTTTTTTCTGAAGCTAATGACAACTCTGAAACTCAGCCTTCCCCCGGAGGCCAACTACAGCACAACACATTTTGGCCATCTTTTAGTGTATGTGTAACAGTAACTTGTTTAACCCGCCTCTCAAGATTAATGTTTCCTTATAGAGCTCCTAATTTATTCATACAGCACAACAAAGAGCCAAAACAAAACATACCAGAGGAAAGCGATGCTGGGAATCCTACGGATGCGACATGATATGCACATATGCACATACAGCCAATAGGACTGCTGAACAGCTGCGCACTCGCATTGCATGTCAACACTGCATAACAGCAGAGACGGGGGCGTATGTTATTCCACGGGCTATGGTAACAAATTACACCATGAATCACAACGTAAAGATATTTCTGTCAAAGGACGTACAGCTCTTCACAAACAAAAGACATGCACACACACATGACGTTAGGTCAGGACTGCTTAGGGCATATGTAAAAGGTAAAGTGATTAATCAATAGCAAATCTATTTACATCATTGTGCGCAACAAAGCAGCTCTACCAAAAACTACACACGAGTAACATTAGAACGCCCTGTGAGGTATTTAATAATAAAAAGAAAATGCAGTGCATGGGTATGAAGAAAATGAAGCCAATATCCACAGTGAAAATACACAAATTTGAGAAGACCATCCCTGTTAACTCCCTGTGCTGCTAGCTTGTTATTGTGTTTGTTAGCTTGTACATGCCTGGAAATGACTAGCCGCGCATGTGGCTAGTGCTCCATATGCCTTCTCTGTCGTTTGGAGATTGATGGCGGCAGGTGTCGTATCCGACCCTTGGACGGTCCTGCAACCTCTCAAGCATAGTATTGTGTTCAGCAAACCCCTCAAAGCCTTTGTCTTGTCCCAGCGAGATGAATAAAACAGACATCTTTTTTACAGATTTTCTTGCAAAAGAAGGCAACTACTGTTTCAATTCAAGCCCGAAAATCTTCCACTTCTGCACTATATAAGATTTATGTTTCTTTTACAAAGGGTGGAACTCATTTAAAAGTCCAGGACCAGATACTAAGAGTTGGAATAACATTCATCTGAAGCAAAGTTTAATTATAAATCAGATTATGCAGATTGTTTCAGTTATTTCTCAAGCATACCATCCCAAGATTAATATTTTCTATCTTTTAATTCAAAATTATTTAGGACAACATTGTTAAAATAATTGATAATTTAGAACTAATAAAAGTGGAAAGTAATTTATTTTAATTGTGCTGATTTAGCCTCAATAACTCCACCTACAGCTGCCACTTCACAGGACCAAAGACTAATGCTTAACTGCAAATAAAATATTTCCAGCGCTACCGACAATCATTAAATATTACTGTGACTTCTGGATGTCAGACATTTTACCTTGGTTCTTACTGTTTCCATCATAAAACTTTGGCTTATACATCCCGCATTTAAGCTCTGTTCTAAACCTCCTCTGTTGAATCTATTTTTGAATAAAACGTCTACTCAGCCCATTTTTACTGTTCAATGTGGATTAATTTACTCCTTCCATATACTACACATGTGAGTAAGTGAGGATTCAAACAATAAGGTTATGTATATTTCTTATTTTTCCTTTTCTTTTGTTTGTTTGAGATCAGTTTATCTACACTGCGGTGGGAGAAAAAAGGATTTGATTTGAAGGATTAAGTGTATAGAAGCTGGACACATAACTAATAAACTTAAATAGCTGAAGGTAAAGCTTCATAATTCGTAATCAGTTAGCGTGGTGGATTCATCACGCAGAAAGAATGAGAAAACGTTATTTGGAATAAAACTAACGGATCATTCCCGCCCAGGCAGCTCGCGCTCTGATTGGACGAAATTCTCATCACCAATTGAAAACATAAATTTGTGTAGCAAAGGATGTAAGTGGCGATAAATACGAAATGAAAAATCGCGCCCAGCTAAATAGAATCTTATTTAATAAAGAGTATAATAATAATAAGAGAATATAATTTTGGCAAAACAAATACATGCTGGGCATTGTTATTTTTAAAACATGAGTTCGTACGTGCGCAATATTAATAAAACAAAGCATGGATGTGTTCTTCAAATGAACCACCGCTATAAATACATCTTGGTCAGAAATAACATAGCTTCGGGGACAAAAAGAGTTCATTCCAGACACGTCGCTATTAAAATCGCAACGAACGTCATAAAACTTTTTTTATTTTTTATATTATATTATAAAGTCTTGTCCCTTTTTATATTTTCGGCGAGTTGATGCTCAGTGGTTTGTGTGGAAATTAACGTGGTGATATCCCGTTCCTAATATTGAGCTTAGCAATAGTAAATTTCCTGGCAATACATTTTTTTTTTAAACTCACCAAGCTCTAATTCAATAGCCAGCCAACAGAAAAGCCAAATTTATATAAGTGAATATGCAAATAATTGGTTATATACATCAAGCCAGCTGCCTTCCAAAATGTGCGTTTTTAACAATCCTGCCTAGGGCATAGGGACTATAGATACACAAAGCCAGCGAGCGTGTCAACATCCCTTTTCTGATGG
>JAOVYW010003859.1:0-13654 GCA_025775045.1 Hiodon tergisus | reverse complement strand
CTTTTCGTGCTTCCAAACAGACCGATCAAAAGGCTTCTCAGCCGCACTGCCATAAATCGGAACCTGCTATTTTTATGACCAATCTATGATGTGACAAAAAAGTGTCCATGCTTGGTGGGGGGGCAGGAAGGGGTGGCCCAGTCTCCACGGTTACGAATTCATGGCTACACAGCACGGGGAGGGGGGGGTTATTCTTCCAAAAAAATAACCAACACGTTTGATAAAACAAACAATCACAATGGCCACATGAACTTGTCACTTGATCCATAACCTACCCCCACCCAACGTACATGACGGATGGTTCATCCTGGTTCTTACTGGGTAGATGTGTCCAAAAGGCCAAGCCAGAACAAGCCAGAAGCAGTCAAACAGTACAGATTGTACAGATGAATGTTGTTGTGCGGAAACTTCCAGTTCTCCTGTTCCTGTTCATGGTCCTTCTGTTGTCGAGTGGAAATTGCTTTTATATACTCTGATGAGGCTGAATCGACACTCTCTTGTATGTTTAAAAACCTGTGCATGCTTATAAAATTATAAAAGGTTGGATTTCTAATAGTAACATGCCACGGTTTAAAGCACCACGATTCGGGGGACACATCTGTTGTACAACCCTCCGTAGTCAGCACTCTTTATGGAGAAGCCACCTGTCCCCCAAGACGCCCTCGTAATTCAACCTCCGGTTTTTCGAAGAGGCAGTACAACTCAGACCTGACTCTGCCGTTTGGTGCTTGTATCCAATTGCAACTCCTCAGTCCACACCTCCTTCAGGGAACACCTCCTTACACAAGATGTTCCCTACGTGCTTTAACCTCCATAAAACTGTAACCGAGAGAGCCATGAGTTCCATCTATCTTACACATGTGATATACGGTCTAGTGTTAAAATAAGGGGAAGAATACTTCAAGCCAAAAGACATCTTCATTTTATTTATTTATGTATGGGAAAAGTTTCACAGCACTGGCTGGTTAACAAAACAGATCGCAATTACCTTGAGCTTGGGAGCTTTATAATGTCTCCGGATAATATTATATAACATGTTCTGATAATTCATTTCACAGAATACCATCAGTGTTCAGCCAAGTCCTGATAATTCATTTCAAGGGATACTATGGATGTTTAGCTGACCTTTAGCTGAGCCCTGACCATTCATTTGACATGAGCTCTGCTCACAATTCTGGGAGATATTTCAACTTTTTTTCTCCCAAGGAATGACTAATGATGTTAATACTTCCGCAGAGCACAGAATGAACGTTTGTTTTTAATGCTGTGAGATTATAGCTGCACTAAACACAAACAGCTTCTGCTACACGTTGAAGTTTGTTGGCAGTTGTGCAAAGAATATCAGAAGGGACCTGATCTGGGCCTCTTTTTTTAAAGAGAACAATCACAGTAATTTCTTTTGTGAATAAATATAATCAACATTACAATAGTACAAGCAAAGTGCAAATGAATCACGATTTTCTGAACAAGGTGAACTTCAATCAGACATTGATAAATCCATAAATTACGGAATAACCAAACCTCCCCCCAAAAGGAAATTTAGTTAGACAACCGTAAGCAGAGAAATTAAAGACAGAGATCTAAGGATCAAAGAATTAGAATAACCGTACGGTCCTACATTAGTTAATCAGCACAGGTACTGAGTACAATCACAATCACTCTTCAAGTAAAAAAAAAAAATGGGGAATCAAGCCCGGGGGAGACGAGGAGAACGCGGTAGGGATTTACGGCGTTGGCTCCCCTGCCATGGGGAAAGGAAACGGAAGAATGAGCCATGGTACCGGAGCTGGTCGTTTGGCACAGTTAATTAGTCGAGGATTGATTTCTTTGACGAAGTGGGGTGTTTGCGAGCCCGTTTGAAGTTGACGGGGGAGGCGGACAGCCTTGAGGAGGGAGTGGAGGAGAAAGGATATGAATGGGATGGGATCAAGGGATGCAAAAGAAAACAGAAGTCACAGGGTATTTCTCCTTCTCACCAAGATCAGTCGTGGCTTTTGTCCCCACTTTGTACCTCCTGCAGCTAGCCAAGTACAGGCAGCCAGTGACTTATGGGGGAAAAAAGCTTGTTCGCTAACACGGAATAGTGTGGAAGGACTTACTACACAAATTGTCTTTCCTGTGGCTGTGTATTCAATGTGTGACATGTTACACAAACCGTGCCCTCCGAATCCAACAGTCACGGAACGTGAATGAATATTATAACAAGAAGTGTTTGTGTTCTGTTAATGATGAAGTGCTCTGTTGTGCTGACAGTTTCCCACCCTGACTCTGCCTATCGATGGATTGGTTTTGTGTCTCTACCTTCAGCCATGGTTAAACAGCCAATTCCATTCCTCTATACCCAAACCACAAGAGCGATTTAACTTTTAGAACCCGTTGGAAACCTCTGGATTAGGAAACGGACCACCCAATCAATCACAGTGAGCTTTGAGTGAGGCAAAAGTTTGTTGGAAGCGTCATGGTTGACGTGCTGCATGTGAAACCACACCTGTATTACATTTTTATGACATACGTCTCCTTTGCAGGAGAATTTAACCTGGGCATTTTCCAAGACCTTTACAACAAGAAAACAGGGAATTTGTCCAGCAAATGTTGCACTAAAAAGATGTGCCTGTGTAAGTCTAATAAACTCAACAACAGGCAAATGTCAACAATTAAGTGCTGCATAACATAACTTAATTTATATCAGTGGGCTTTAAGAAAACACCACAGAGGGCACAACCATGTGCCACTGGTTAGTGGTCTGTGAAACTGCACCCTTGTCTGGAAGGAAAGGAGACACCAGCCTACAGAATGGGTGTTGCGTTTCTTACTGGACCCGACAAGCCACTTCCTCTGCCAGCCCCACAGCTGGCCATCAGGTCGGGTTCCGCGGGAGAAAATCTTGCCTTGGCCAGGCATCAGACGCTTGAAAAGCACCATGGAGATTCTCAGTACCAGGCGTGCGCTTGATTGCAGCACGTAGCATTTTTAAAGAGGTTGCATTGAAGTCGTTCCAGGAAAAGGGGGCGATAGCATCAGCCTTCGCATATTTGCAGGAAAAGAAGTCTGCCTGGTGAGGATCTCTAGTTGCATGTTCAAAGTGTTTCTTTTATACTGGGTTTGTAGGAGCAGGGGGCAGAGAGTATCCGCTTACTGGCCCCACTGATTACAACTACCAATCAAAGGCGTGAGAAGAATTTATCGATAGTTGATAACACGACGCTGTCATGTAGATATATTCAATCAATGTTGCTACCTACATTGACGTTGGCGTGGTCTCGTCGATTTTCTCCGGTGTTTCTTCTGGCCAATTTGTTTCTCTGCACAGTTTTTGTTCGCCGTGGGGTCGACGTAGATGTTAAAATGAAGGCGACTTTCAAGCACGCAGCTCTGCATTTTGACACTTGGTTGCGGCGCGTCACCTTGAACAGATCCCGGAGTATGGTAAACGTTGACAACCGCCCCTGTTTACTTCCCTGGAAACGGAGAGCAACGCAAGCGATCACTCCTGAGAATCCAGTTAAACTCGAATGTGAAATGTTTCATAAGACCCTCTCCAGCATCTTTCTCTGCGTGTTCCCATATCGTTTCGATTAGTTAAGTTAGTTAAGTTAATTAGTTCCAGTTATAATTGTTAAACCAATATAAGAACGCAGTATGGAACGTTATCTTCTTGACCAATTCTTGTCGTTGACAAAGTAGGTCATTAATTTTAAAAACCCAGGGTTTTTAAATGATCAAGAACCCCCTCTCTAAGGTCCCTGACAGAAAAATCGGAATGAAATCAAAAAACATTTTGGCCAAATTATCTTTGAAATAGATATTTAAATGCAGATGCAGACAAACACGGTTTTAATTAACCCATTAAATTATCTTTGAAGCCATCTGCAGTCACAAAGAATACAGACAGAAATATCAATTAAGGCAGTGAACATGTTTAATCGCTACATTGTGATTAACGTCTCAATTGGACCTGTAAACTAATGGCGTGTTCTCAATATTCAATGTTTCATTTCTACGTCTTTCGAAGCGCATATGAATTTGTTGGACTAATCTCTTATTTGTTTCACATATAAACAAGCATATACTTGTTATCTTTTTAAAGTTCTCAACTTTGTAGATGGATATCAAGACAATCGGTTATAAAATCATTGCGGTCTGCTGAGACCTGAGAATATTCAAGTCCTGGGTCAGATCTGACCGCATGTTCATGTTCTCCCTAAATACCTAATTAGAAATGTTTCGTAATGGATTAGCGTCGTAATTCATTGCGCTTCTCGTCAGCGTTATTCAGCAAGTGTACAGCGACATAAGCAGGTGTGTTTTGGGCAACAGTTTATACGTCTGTTTTGTTGGCTTGGATAGAACCAAAATTCAGGCTTCAGAAGGAGGTGTGGAATGAGATTTAAATTACTTTTTTGATAAGAAAAATGTTTTTTTGACAACACTATCTCTGTTAATTTTAAATGGACAAATAATTAAAACGGACTGTTTGATTTCTAGGTACTAAAAAGCCAACAGACAAGAAATTGCCACTTATATTACTAGACTTCTAATAGGCCCTACTGGTAATTAATTGTTGCTATAATTTTTTTACAAAATAAACTCGCCATCATTTCTGTAACCGGCCATTTGCTAAATGTACGACTGTGGTAACTAAATGATCGACACAGATTTAGGTGCCTAAGAAGAAGAGAAAAATCAAGTGCGTCAGGGTTGAATCATAATGCAGTAATTCTGGGAGCAAAAGAACATTTAAACTATTGAAATCCGGATTAGTCGTTGCCTGGCGTTTATTATCCAAGAAGTAGATAACGACGAAACCAAAAAGCCAATTACAAAATTACAATGCATTAACAGTACTGCAAGGTCGCACCGCAAGGCTTCACTTTATCAACGACCTCACGGTTTTTCCCCGGATACAGCTACAACAAAAGTACATTAAAAGAAAGTCGTTGCCATGAGAGAGAGAGAGAGAGAGAGAGAGAGAGAGAGAGAGAGAGAGGAGAGAGAGAGAGAGAGAGAGAGATAGAGAGAGGAGAGAGAGAGAGAGAGAGAGAGAGAGCACATTCTACATTAATACAAATCAAGAGCATAGAACATTGTCTGTGGGCTATCATTACCTTTAAGACGAAAAAAATGTAATGCCCTGCATACGTGAAGACGTTTTTGGTTTTTTTAAAAATGTGTAGCTTTGTAATTAAGAGAAACGTTTTGTTTAAGCACAAACATGAAGAATTGTTTTTTCTTCTTATACTTCAATCTGTTCTATTTTTTATAATCAGTACAATTCAACAGGGTTTTTTGTCCCATATTGTCCTTAAGTTGTGACCCAAGGGACATATAGGGCTCATATTGGAACATATGACTTGGCACACATTATTGTGTATGCTAAAGAATTTTGGGGTGATTAATCCCATTAATTATCCCTGTCAGAGCTGATTTCTAATAGACTGTTACTGACTCAGTCAGTTTAATACTCCCCACCCCCACCCCCCCCACCCCCCATTTAACTCTATGAATAATACCTAATACAATCCCCAATGTAATGACTTTCCAAAACCTGCAACTCCGACGCAAATCGCAGAGTGAACCCGGGAGCCTGCTCTGAGGTTGATCCCTGGTATGGCCAGGTGTTTTCTCGGAACTTAATACTCTTTCAAACTGCCCTCCCGTACTCCTCTCTCCCACCCCCCCACCCCCCGTCACCGGCCCGAGACGGATTGACACTCCCACTGAGGTCTGGTTTCCACAAGGTCTCTTCTTTTGAGGGAGTTTCTCCCCTTCTTTCTTTCTTCTGTCCAGGGAGTTTTTTTTTTTGTCCATTCGCTGAAGGGGTCTTTTATGCTGTTTCTGCTCATGGCTTACGTTCAGGGGCCCTTTGAGGTCACTGCATCCAGAGACTTCCTGAAAAGAGTGATTACAAACCTTCTGTTAGCACCCTAAACATCTGTTGACTGCAAAAAAAAACTCCACAACTATTCATTTCCATTGGCATCATTGAAGGGGAAATATCCAATAAAAGCTAGGATAATCAAGTGGCTAATCATCCACGTCATTTTTATAGAACCAATGGGCCTTTTTCCGGTTGCAGACCAGCTTGCTGGTAGCACATTACTGACATCATTTATTTATAATTTGTATCTATCAGTGCACCTAACATAGTAAATTAAGATGACTCCCGTGTATTTGTACTTAAATAGATGAGATATATGTATGGAGTCTCCTCCCCTGTATCAAAACCCAAGATTGACTCATAAAATTATTTGCCTGAGAGAACATCCCAAGGTTCATTTTATTGCCTCTTTTAGGACTCATAAAGTGTTATATTCCTGTAAATAATTGGCCATTAAAAATTTAATTATCTAATTAAAGTACACTCCTTATTCAGTCATTTAGAGTCAGCGCATATTATCTAAGAGGTTCTTGTTATATTTTAAAAAGCAGAATATTTGTTTTGGCATTATTGTGCAGTCGGTTGTGATGTGAACAAAAGAATTGATCAAAAGCCCTTCTACCAATCGCTGCAGCTACTCTGAATCCTGCAGGGTATACAGAACATTCAAATTCTAGGTTAAAAGTGAGCCCGCCATAGTGTCTATGGAGATTAGAACGCAGGGGCTAGGAAAACACAACTCTTTGCAATATTATATATTTAAATACCTGCAGCCAAATTGTGTTTTTGAATTTTATGTCAGATCATGGAATTCATTACTGTGAAATCTCTGTATGTGAGGTCACCGGGATTACGAGAAACTTCCCCAAAACTGCAATGGAGCGGAGGGGTGGGAGAGGGGGTTCTGGGAGGTCTTCCAGGTAACACAAACAGAACACCCCCCCCCCCCCCCCTTTGTTTCAGACCAAGTCTACAGGCCAGGAATCTGCCTTGGAGAAACACATCTTAATTTGGTGGTTATTGGATGTGAAAATGTGTCCTCTTTTGATGTGGCTCTGGCTGCTATTGGTTGACATTGTTATGTCAGGTGTTCAGCCTCCTTGAATTAGTGCTGTTGTCTATGTCATTTTATTATGCAAAGACACGGGAGGAGTTCTTCTTCACAATTCCCCAAACTGGATACAACTTGAGCTGTTTTCACTCAAAGATTTTAGGGACCACCACCAGCCACGAGGCTATAGGACACTGGCGAATGGGGTGGTATATAGGTCCTGTGTTCTGCCTTGTCACCTGCTGGGAATTCCTGCCCCAGGCGAGAGGTTTTGTGGTGGTGATGGTGGTCACCAGCCAACCAAGGTGCACAGTGTGTGTGATTCTGCCAGCATCCCTGGTCAACACAAAGCTCAGAGTGAGTCACAGCTGACCTGGCCAGATGCACCCTGTGCCGCGACCACGGCCTCAACCTTTTGTGCTGGACCCCCCCCCCCCCCGGGATGTGGCTGTTAAAGGGCAAAGGATAGGGAGGCCTGTTGGAGGGTGGGAGGCGACAATGGGAGCCCCTGCAGTTGATAACTCCCCCGCAGCAGATCACAGCTTTTTGATGGACTCCATGGGGATTCTGACTTGTTGGCATTTTAAAAGCAACTCCTGCTTGCACCCACTCATGCTGGGGCTGGGCCCCAGGGCGATTCCCTTCACCGCAGAGCTTCATAACGTTCAACTTTAAATTTAGGAGAAACTTCCAGCTACTGCTTTCAAAATAATACAAGTTTGGAGGAAAAATATTGAGGGAGATTTTGTTGACTTTTTCGTTAGCTGGTTTGGGCCTTTTACACAGAGAGGGTAATCATGCTTTGGGTGGAAAATTAAGCTCTGTATTTATTTTTTCCCAATTTCCCAAGTGCGTATGGACAGATAAATGCGAAGAAAGGTAAAGTAAAAAGTTTTCTATCTAAATTGAGACTTCGCACCTGCCAAAAAATTGGATGATGTCAGACACTGAGGAACCAGAGGTTATTTGTCTCTGTCATTATCAGAGGAAATTGTAAAAATTTTAAAATTTCATGTATTTGCCATGCTAGTGGTCAAAGCAGACTTTATGTCCTTCGAGATGTCTCCTTGCGAAACTAGATGAGTTTTACTTGTGCGAGAAAGGGTTTCCACAACTAATTTACACCTCTGTCAGAGACCTGCCTTTTCTCTGAGGGCACAGACTATTATCTGTTTGAATTTCTCTGCCAATCACACCTACTGTGTTGGGAGAGCATCCTTTCAGGCTGAAAAAAACTTTCCAGAAGGTACGCACTGAAAAGTCTTAAGCCCAATAAACATCCTTTATTGAAGTAGACTTTTGCTGTGTAAGATCGTATAATTTTTGGAAGATATTGTCTTTTATTTTCACGTAGAAATATTCATAATAAAGGGCAATATAAAATCTTTCCTCAGTAAGCAGAAAGATAAACAAAGTAGATAAGTAGGATTTATGGTTCAACGTGCCTATCTGTTCTGTCAACATTAAATGATTATAGTTATATAAAAAAAGTGTAATAAATTCATAATTATTCTGTGGCTTGCTAGTTTGAGTCTTTGCTTCCTAAAATCCATTTTAAAGGGCTGACTTTGATTTCCAGGTTGACAGGTTCGAAATGTAACCCACCAAAAAATAATTTGAAAAGGTCAGGGAAACGACATTTCTAAAACAATGAGATAAAGTAAATATGAAATAAAAAAGGTCTGACATTCTTTGAATGTAGGAACTTTGATGTCTTTTGAATAATATGCCCTACCTGACAGTCTGAAATTCATGAAAACTAACAAACAAAAAAATCCATTATCTGATTGCATAAATTTCTTCCAGTAAAATGGAATCTATCTATGACGTTATTTAAAGAAAACCAAAAACATTTGTTATTATTCTTATTCTTCCAGGGGTGATTTGACTGTCACAAGAGCAGCATTTAAGTCAAATGGCTTGAAGAATAAACAGAAACGGAAATAATAACAAAACAAAAAAATCACTATTTATTTTCCTCTCTGTCTCCCTAAATCTTCTGCCTCTGAGTTGAAACCAGTGATGGCTTCCTGAGGACCCCCTAGGACTTCGGTCAGCAGTACGGATGAATGAAACTCCAGACATTCAGGCCCCCCCGGTCTTCCTCTGATGATTGGCTGAGGAGCATGCTGTGTGTGTGTGGGGAGGGGGGCAGTTATGCAGACTAGCCCCGGTCTGATGTTTTAGTTTTAGTAAATCATTCCTGCGCGACTTCTACGAGTTCTCGCTTTCTGTCGCACTGTGCCTTTTTCCTCAGGCAAAAAGTTAGGGGCGATAGCTGTGATGTTGTTTTTGACTGACAGGAGCGTTCTACTTCCTGGACTTCCATGTACGGGCTTCACCTGGTCCATTGGTCTGGTCTCTTGTTGGGTTTTATTTGTATGTGGAGCACCAGATGATTGACACATTTTTTTTAAAGATGACCCAACACCACAAAGTGACTCAAAGAAATGTGAGGTTTCTATATAAAAATTATTCTCTGCATATAATTATTGATTTTATGATCTGAAATGCCTCAAGAGCGTGTTTTAAATCCCAAGAAGCTAGTTGTTATCTGTAGAGGCCTAGTCCCCAAATGAATATTACTGACAGAGGTTTGCATTTCATAGGCCCTTTTTTAGACTGGGCTTCTCACATTACAGTGGTATCTGTCAGATGCCGACAGCTTCGGATTATGTTGTAAAAGGTAGACCACAGTCCGAGCCCCCTTTCAAAGGTAGATTTTTAGGGACACTAGGATAAATCAGACTGAATCCGACTGCTCCTGGAACAGGGCGGCCGTGTTTCAGCAGCTGTGAACGGGCCTGCCGACCTGACCAAGTCGGGCTTTGAAATTCACACATACAAGTGACAGGTTTTTCTCTCCGTCTCGCTGGCTTTTCTGCCATCACCCAGTCCCTCTGCAGGTGTCAGCCAAGCCTGAGACAGCCCTGGAGCAGAGGGCACAGTGGGCGAATAGCTGCCTCGAGAAGTGTCCCGACTGCCAGTACTCCTGGCTCAGTGTCAAATGGCATGGAATTACACTGGCTTTCATTGCGCGAACTACGAAACCTTACACAAACAAACACAGACCGATAAAAAGAAGGAAAAAAATGAAATCAGACCTCGAGTTGACTGGAGTTGTTTAATATGGCTCTGGAAGATGAGCATACAGCATCCTGTGCAATTAGGACGACTTCGGCTCCACCCACTATAGTTGAAAACGGACTTGGACTTCAGCGGGTTAAGTTCAACCCTTGCCCGTGCTTAACTCGGGATTTATTTCTAAAAATAAATACTTAATGCAACGATCCAGCTGTGAAGTCCCAGGTTTATTTTTATTTTAATTTAACTCCAAGTCGCAAACCCAAAGAGCTGCCACTTGGGGACTGTTAACGGCGAACGATACAGCCTCATCAGTGTTCACATTCTGTGCTCCTCGTTACTAAACCAAATAACCGCAGGGGGATGTGGGGGGGGGGGGGCATTTCCTGGTCAATTGCATTAGACGTTAGCCGCCCGAGGCCCACAGATATCCGGTTTCGAGGGGATGGGCCCGCGACGGCCAGGGAAGACGAGCGTAGCCCACGGCTCGGTTCTGTGCGTGTGTGTCGGGGGGATCCACAGGTGCGCTGGGCCCCAGACGGAAGGGGGAACGTCAGGCCCTGGGGGCCCCGAGAGAAGGCTAGCGCCATTTCAAATGCAAATCACGTGTCTCGTTGGAGGCCAGTCTTTCTGTTGGAGACGCATGTTAAAATATCTGCACCCCGTGGCTCTATTCAGAAAATAGCTCAGTAGTTAGACGCTCGGGAAAGGGGTTTAAAGGAGCCCACTTCTCAGCTGTAAAAGCAGTCAGGAATAAATAAATAAAAACTCTACAGCCCTAGTGGGAAAAAATTTACTTTAATGAACTCTTTTCCTACAGTGTGCCACTGGTGTAGATACTTCAGTAATCCACAGGAAACCTCCCCCGGGTTTTGACAACAGTCTACATAAGTATTAACAAAAAAATCTTTTGGGACAGAGCAGTGCTGTACGCCTAGTGGGCACAAGCCAAGGTCATGGTCATGACAAGCAGAGGTCATGTTCATAATCGCGGATTTGCATCTCTGACAGTTCCATGAAATTCCATCAATCTTTAGTTGCTGTAGTGCAGTTTTATAAAAGTAGCATCACAGTGTTCACACTGAACAGTGTACCTTTTCCAAACAGACAAAAAGAAAAAACTGAAAACCCAGAGCCAACAGAGAACTGGTATAAAAAAACACAACACCATTGGGTTGAGTGGGGAGAGAGGAAATGTGTGAGCAGCCACACTGGTGATGTCATGCCCATGGCAACATTGCCTCCCACCCCGTGACAAGAGCATTATATAGCATGTTCAAATGGACAGGAAAAAATTGGGCGTCTTACAGGAGACAACATACAAGATTGTGTTCGAGGATTCCTTTATCGCAGGTGATCGGCAGGGCTCATTAATTGACGCATCTGTTTCAACCGGAGCAACAAAATGCTGCACTGTAACATCTTCACACCATGAGCTTGAATCTAAACCAAAACCCAATGGCAGTGACCAAGATTTTAACGCAACGTTGTTCCCATTTGAGTCACAAATAAAGACATCCTTTCTTGGGCTTTAATCAGGCAGGCCATTCAACAAAGCTGGTGATATCTGCTGGTTAGATCCACGAGTCTTCCAAATAAGAGATTCATTGTGCAAGGAAGCAAGGGTCATAGATGTCGTTGTCCCAGACTGAATCATATGACCTTGTTTTAAAAGCATTTGTTAACCATCACATTTATACTGAAATTTGATATGATCTCCAGTCTCATGTTGACCTGTGAAAGGCTCCGTGACTCAATTATTTTGGCTTGCGCAGAAACCTCTTGCTTGTTAAATATTAGCTGTCATGGTAACTTATGAAAGCACTCTGTGCACTTGTGGACAGGACCGAAAAACGCTCCCAACACCATCTCCTGTTTCAGCTGATGAGGGAATGCTTGGGTTTTTAAATGCCCTTAAACTGTTCCCGAGCCACATCCGGGTGTGAGTTCATCACCTCTTTGCTAACATCTGGATGTCAGTGATGTGTCACGCACTAGGCTTTATCTGTCGGGCCTGCGCAATCCACCACCCGTGATTATAGCTTTTCACTGGTGTCAGCTCTGGTCTGCTTTATCAGACAATGAATCAATGAATCAATGAATGAATCAGCATCAGGTTTTTTTTGTTCGATTACTATTTTTGTGCTCCCTAGAGAGCTCGTGGACACAAACGTCTAGGGGGAGTCTGAGGGAGTACGAATTTGGAGGATATTTAATTCTAATGAGCATGATGTGTCCAACTGAGCAACTCAAAAGACATTTAACTGGAGCAGAGACCGTAGGGTTCTATTATTACCATATTATATATATGTTTAATATCATATACCAGTCCGTGTCACCCGTTACATGGTATACACAGGTCATAAAGTCTACTAAAACAACGACCCAATGATGATGATAAGGATAGATATCTTATCAGTTAAGGGAAGCCACGCAGAACTGTTTGTTCTGGACGCAGGATGTCACAGGCCCGAATCTGTAAAATGCTGGTATTTGGGTGTGCAGAGCCTTATCACAGTAGACTTTGAGAAATGGAACCACCACAGTACCAAACAAATTAGTCGAAGACGCCGTATCTCACCATCGGGTGTGCGTTCTGCAAAAGACGTCTGCCAGGAGAGAATGCATAACGAACCATGAAAACATGAGCACAATAGCAACCCGGCAAACAGAAGCCAAACAAAACACACTAATTTCAATATCTTTCTGTCTTAAGTCTTAGCACGTGTACAAATGTGAACATTGTTAGAGTAAATTCATGCCTGTTGTCTAGCTTCCCTAGCTGAAGGAAGACCTTGTGGCAAAAAGGCTAGAGGCTAATTGTCAGTCAAATGTATTATAATGTGTCCATTTTTTATTTTATTTTTTAAAGAAGAAAAGTGAACAGGAATTACTCTTTCTCTTTTGATTTGTCTGATTTATTTTTCACAGAGAGGTACAAATGTGTACATCAATTCAGTCTGTCAATCCCCAGGGCAATTCTATCATTTTCTTTTGTCCTTAAGTATTAAAAAGCACATGTCAGATAAAAGTAGTCTCATCTTTTCTCAGTCTCAGCCCCATGGGGGAAGGACACCAGACGCCTGGTACAAGAGAGACGATTGCTTAAATAAAATTTCAAAACCTTTCATCCTGTGGGAGGAGAAACTGGGAGAGACCCCCAGCCTCCCCTGGCCTCCACGTGACTTCCTGACATTGGGGAATGGCTAGTGTCCATGGTGCTTGCAGGTGAAGTGGTGAATCTGGTGTACTGAATTGCGTTTTCTTGGCCATAAAGAACTGAACCAAGTACTGAACTGAACTAATTGCGCAATATATCAACTGAAAGTCCTCCCTATTCCTGTGTCAGTAAGATGCGGGTACTAATTTTAAATTAATTACTGCATCAGATATAATGCTTTTCCGCAACACCCTTCTTGTTTGAGTGGTACATCCGCTAGGAACGAATGAGCTAATTATAAGGTCCAGTATCTCCCAATGAACTGCAGTCGCGCGTGCCTTTTCGTAACCATGTGGTTGAACTTTTAGCCTTGTTTATGTGCCTGGCTGTCAGTGGTGTGAAAAAGTCCCCAGTAGATCCGTCTTTTCTCTGTCATCACGAGATTGGTACTGACACGGGGGGGGGGGGGGGGGGGACGATA
>JAOVYW010003856.1:0-26109 GCA_025775045.1 Hiodon tergisus | reverse complement strand
CACAGTGAACATCAGAAGCATGTTCTCCCCCTCTCTCTCCTCCGCCCACAGTGAACATCAGAAGCATGTTCTCCCTCTCTCTCTCCTCCGCCCACAGTGAACATCAGCTCCGACGCCTGATGCAGGAAATAAAAGAGACATCAAACCAGTCAGGATGATATGGGCGGGACGGCGGCGGGCGCTCTCCGTACGGGATGGCGGCTCGCCCCCTTCCCGCATCTAACTAATCTGGCCGATGCGGGATGCGAGAGATCCCTAAGAAACCCTCACCGGCGACGCCCCCTCTCCGGCACTAATCTGCACTTGACCTGACCCCTCGGTGATGTGCAGGCATTGCCCCCCCAGGCGGAGGAGCCGGGCTCAGCGCGCCGCCCCGCCGACGCTCCCTCAAGGGCCCCACAAAAGATTAAAGCGGCTGACATAGGAAAGAGAGAAAAGGGCTGCCAGATTTTTAAGTCCATGCCGAAAGATTCCAATCAAAACTGGGTCAAGGGACAAAGCGATCAGATAATGCGGTAACTTTAATTATAGTGCCAACGAGAGGCTGGAGTTCTCTCGTTATCACTTTACAAACAACAAGATAAATTTTGCGCAGTTTGGCGGCGGGCCGGTTTATGATGACACAGTCGAGTCATTGAGAGAGTGCAGGTGAACGCGTGTTTAGGCGGACACTGGGGGAAGCTAAGAACTTGTTTATGTGAGCGCGTTTTTCGGGAGCGCTGGACGTGACGCTTCGCGATTACTGTGAACGCGTAGTGATGGGGGGGGTTAAACGGCGAGACATCGCCTCATTTGTCCGATACGTCGTATCCACTTTGAGCGGCCTTTAATGTTTCTTCGTCCACGTTGTAATTCAACCAAAAGCTCACAGGAAAACCACGAATTGTAAAGACTGCAAGCCCATTATATTCGCATTAATATATATTTATGCTCTGTACATGAATACAGTACAAAGGGAACTAAACAATGAAACTGGGGCAAGAAATGGAAGAGAGACGAAAACTACTACAATTGTGCGTTTAAGTGTAGACATTCATTTTAATACATGCAGTCAGATTCAGTTTAAGCAAGACAGAACCCCGTAGTAATGTTGTAATTGTACCGGGGGTACATGGATTATGACATCTTATTAAATTACAAAAAGTCTTTGATAAAATAGTCACCCAAGTGTTAAAGCTTAATTGATATTAAATTAGTTGTAACATAATTTTGTCATGGTACATTAACACACCAAGCCCTAGGTTTTCAATTTGACAAGTGAGTTTTGTGCTTTTTCTTTATTTAAAAGGAGGCAATTAGTACAAGGGTTGACCTAATGCAGAGCTGTGTGAGGTTCCTGGGCTCATCCTCACAGTCTCAAATTCAGCTCCTGCAAAGTGCATTATGTACGCATCTATAAATCCAGATCAGGTCCAGCAAATGGATAGTTATATCCAAGACAATCTGTTTTAAGTGCATTTCAGGAGTTGACCTTTCTCTATATTGGGCTAACCAATATTCACCACATTCCTGTTAGCTGTTGACTGTCATCGACGTAGCTCTAAACCAGATTTTCCCTTCACGTGAGGCCTTGTGCCCATCGAACGCTAACGCGGTTGTTGGATAAAGCACGAATGTTGTAGCAGCATGTCGGTGCTCCTCAAATGGGCTAATCTTGCACCGTCTCTGGGGTAAAGGCATGAAAGGGCAACAGTCCGATACAAACAATCACTATTCAACACCTGGCCCGTACTTAGGCCTTAAATGTCTCGCAGGGACCTCCGATGCCTCACAGGTTCTATGGCGCCTGACACAGAGTGTTTTTGGAGTAATAAATTTACATTTAGTGTAGGGGCTAGCCATGGTTCCATAAACAAAATTAATTGCACCCCAGTCGTTCCTTTATGTAACAATGTAAAATGTTGGTGAAGACTCATCCCAGACGCGCCTTAACACAATTGAAGAGAACACATTTTTAGATCTCCCCTGTCCAAACCACAGTCTGTCTGGCGAGAATGGTCGACGTGAGTTTTTCTTTTACAGATGAGACTGAGAGTCGGACAAACGACAGACGGGCCCTGAAAGCCTTTTCTTTTTCCAGTTGAGGGTCACGGGCACCAACACAAAACTTGGAACATCAATCCATTGACAGACAGGGGATTGAAAGACGGACAGGCACTGACAAGGCTAATTTCGCTACGGCTAATCCACTTAACTGGAAAGTCTTTGAAAGTAAGGAGAGAGCAGAGGTCCCAGAGGAAACTCACGAAACACGGTGAGAACTGCACGCAGGACCAGGAGCCGGAAGTTTCAAAGCAACAAAGACAACCGGGACGGAGCAAGCGCGTCCTCGTGTGCAGGATTGTTTCATTAAATTATCCAGACGGCGTACAACCGGGACAAGAAAAAGGCCAAATTAAACTTGTGCGAAAGGAATATCTTCTCATGCAAAACAAGGACAAGGTCAAAAACAGAATTCAGGTTCTCCAACAAAAAAAATACAACAAAAAAAAGACTAAATCCAAAAACACCCACTAATCTTTCCGACACTAGTTCGACTCAAAACTCATGCCAATCTCACGCCAACGCTTTCCCCACAGGTACAGAACCAAAGTAAGGAAACCAGCCGCTTTTTATGCTGCATCTCATTAGACATTGCCTCCAGCTGTACCAATTTCACAGCTGAGGACTGTTGGCAATCCGCACGAATCCAAGGTATCCTGGTCTTAAAGGGACAGGACACAAATTCCCTACCCCTGGTCGCACCATGATAATTACAAACTGCAAAACCGTTTGGCTGAATACCAATGGCTTACCCATCTGACTGAAAAACAATTGCTACTGCGATTTAATGGCTTAGAGCACGGTTATCCACCTCAGAGGGAGTTACCTGTTATCTGACTGCATGACAGTCTTTCACCAAAAGCCTTTGTGTTAACACTCATCGCCTGTTCATTCCATTATATCAGTCAGTCTCACTTTCACACTGTCCAGATGTTACTTGCAGATTAAACATGGTTTGATAGGTATTTGTTTTAAAAACTACTGTAAAAATAGCTTTTAAAAGGACTTTTTAGCTATTTTGCGTATATTACGGTTTGCTGAATGTGTACGTTCTCAAACTCAAAGTTTGTTTAACGTTCCTTCATTTGTTAAAACGAAGCGGGTTCCAACGAAAGGCTCATCAGTAATCTAACAACGAAGGGAAAAAGCCTTGGAGGTTCTAAGGCTGAAAAACAACAGAAATCCTCCATCGTGTGCTAATGGCCGTGCAGGATTAGCCGTCTCACCCAAGTCCCAGGTGAGACGAGTTTGTCCCTCCAGGAGGTTTCCACCTACCACGGTTTATGTCAACTTCAGGGGCTTAGTTTCCATTTTCGACAGGCTAACATCAGACCACCAAGAAGGCTATTGGTGGCCCAGGTGAAGGCCGTCGTCTCTCTAAGACGAGTCGAGTAAGGCGGGGAGGGGCCCTGGAGGACCCTGTGGAGCACTTTTATCCTGGAAGAATAATGGTCCAGAGGGCTTTGGTGGTTCACCCGACTAATCCCTGGTAAGACTATGAAGATCCGGTGATTTTTCTGAGCTGCGGCGAAGGTCCTTCAACGGGAACTCTGTTAAAGCCCACTGATTAAACCCCCACGTTCCTGTGACTTAGATTATGAAGGCCACTTGACTTGAACCTAAACGGTATGTGAATATGCTAAACGTAAGGACAAGACTGCGTCCCACTTACTCATCTGTAATGAGGGCCTTAGCACCTTCCATGTTCGTGTGGATCTCCACCGTGTTTCTCCATTCGTTCAGCTGCCGGGGCATTGGCTTACCGAGCCCCAGTGAACAGCCCTCCCATTAACACAGCATCAACACTTGCCTTGTCTTCCCTATCGATGATTCGACTATGCAGTACCTCTCTCCAGGCTCGTTTTATGACTATACGCCCTACTCACATGTTAGGAAAGTTGTAGTTATACAGTAAATTAAATCTGAACTAATAGATACAGATTTTCATTCTTAGCGAGTTAATTCTCAAAGGAATCACGGTATCTACACCACAACACACTGTATCCACCCAGCCAAATTTACCTCTGTGAGCTGACACTTCCGAAGTACTGGCTCAAAACTGGTTTTAATGGAATTATAATCCATCAGTGGCGCGTTCAGAGCCTTTTAAAAGGTTTATGTGGAATTGTCCTTAGGGTGGTATGATGGCTCAGACAGGATCAAATCTGGCTCGGGGTCTTGTCTGCGTGGAATTTGTGTTGGCTTGGGTTCTCCCACAGCCTACAGACGGGTTTAGTGGGTTGGCGCCCTGTGTGTGTGTGTGTGAGAATGTGTGGGCAAGTCTCCTGTCCTGCAACGGACCGCCGTCCCAGTCTAGGTATTCTCTACCGCATGTTTGTTGGGTTAAACTTTGGCACACTGCCCCCTGTACATTTTTACATTAATAGCAATCTGTATTTTTTATCATTAGAATTTCGCCCTTCATCTCTTAATCACCGGTTGCGTTCCTCGAATCCTGCTCTCTCTATGTTCGGACATTTGGGATTGCGCAGCTACTGGAATTTCAACGTGGAATTTCACATTTATCATTCCTGATATGCCATTTCATGGTTCATGTGTTTAATTCTCTGTTCACAATGAGCCTGAAATAGTTTGTACGATGCGTTACACACAATAAAACGTTGCGTTCTCAAAGCAATCGGCTGCCAGGTGTGTGCCAGGAGACAGTTTTCAGGTGGAATCACGCAAACCAAGTACTTTGTGCGTGCATGCTAGCAGCAAAGAAACATTTAATCCAGAGGAACCTTGTCTCGAGTTTGCAGGAACTCAAACATTGGAACATTAGCATGCGTGTTTCTTCCGCCTGAAATGGCCGCACTCTTGAAACCGGCATCTTAAATCGCGGGCCCCGTTGTTCTCAGAGTGAAAACTAAATCCAAGCTGACGTTTAAGAATTGATTCCCATTTGAAAGAATTCAGTTATTCATGCCTTGCAGTGGCGCCGCGATAATGTGTAATAAGGCAATTGAACACCTGCCTAATTTGGATTAAACACGCATGACAGAGTCTGTTGGAGTTCTTTCCCCTCTAATTTGAAATGACTAGGGTGGCTTCTGGACGTTAAGTGCTCATGCATAAGAAATCTCTGGCTTGGCCAGTGTGGTGTCTCCATAAACAATGTGATGTGATTCTGTTTACAACCACAACAGCTGACCGTTCTCAGCTCATTGCCAGTGGATACCAAAATGAATTAGCGCGAAGCAAAGTTTTCTTCCATTCACGCAGACACCGTATATATACGAAAAACTTTTTCCTCGTTGGTTCATATATATAAAGAAAACCGTAGACAGTGGATTTGGTATGGATCAATTTGGTAACACTGTAACTATATTTGGCTGAGATGGAAACTGTGACAATTCGAAGCATCTGGTTGTTGAACTACAACTCGTAGCCATGACAGCAAGGTAGTCAGATATGAGACATGGCAATGCATATACACCATACTTACACCTTAATCATTTAGTCTAATGAATGTTTTCTACAATTACTTCATTTTGCAATGAGTGTGTAGGATGATGGTATACCGATTCAGAGCACTATGAAAATGTTTATATAGTCAAAAAAGGCAGTCAACATATCTTAAATTCTCAGTCATGGTTTCTGACCATTCAGTCAGTCACTGTCTTACCTTTGAAGAAACAGTCTTTGCTGTGCACAACGTAGATCCTCTTTCTCTGCAGACAGGACGTGCGATGCACCTCGCAGTGGTTCTGGTAGAACCTGCCGTCGGAACCACAGACGGGCATGAAGGAGGGACGGCACTTCTCCTGGCACGCGCACCGCGCCTCGCCCGTCTCGGCCACCACCACGCAGCGCTGGCCCCGGCGGCACGCCTTCCCCCAGCAAGGGTCCCCGGTCCCGTACGCGCCGTGGCCCGCTGTGGGACAAACCAGAAGAAAGTTTTCCTTGAAACCCTCGCAGGTTTTTTTAGGAGAGACTCAAACCTAGACCCCGTGTTTCAACGTTTCCCTTAGCATAACATTCTTCTCTTGGCTGGCTTAAGCGCCATCACAATACAGGCACTGATGCTCAAAATTACAGACGCTTTTAATTAGTGGACCAAGAACCACTTGAACAATTGAGATGCCAAATATAAAAGGAATAACAAGTTTCTCTCTGGGCATCCTCAGAAACACTTCTGCACGGGCAGATAATAGCGGGAGCGATCGGACTGGAGAATGCGTCCTCACCCCTTGTCCACTGGCATTATGTCTGTCATATCTGTCACCCCTACTCGGCGCTGATTTAATCTATTTGTCACTTAAACAGGGGGAGAAAAACCTGCCGAGGTTTGCAGACACGCCAGCCCGAATTGATCTTGCCTGACCCCAGAGCCTTGGAGAGACCATGCTGGGCGGGATCAGAGCGTTGAATTGAGAGAGATTGGGGCGGGGCGGGGCGGGGGACTAAACCACAACTCTTGGTAGAAGCTTGAGAAAGGGATGGGAAATTATGAGGTGCGCACTCAAATAATCAAATATTCCCTTAGGCAGAGCTATTTTATCTATTATGCTTTGTTTCTTAACAGGGAGAGACAGTTATAGGAGTTAAACATTCATGTTACTGTCTTTATATACAGTTATACCAAGAAAAAGAGTCAACAGATATGCCAAAGTTTTTTTTTTTTTCATGTATAGAATTCGATATTATTGAGTAACAACCGACAAACAAACCCTTAAGGGTTGACTGTAAGTTAACATGGTTTATCATGGTATTTAATGAAAGGGTTAAGAAGTTCGAGGACAGTGAAAACGTTACTGCGGCCCAGTAAGCTGAGCTGGTTACCGATATGGCCATAGTGACCCGGAAGGGAACAGGCACAATCCCCCCCCCGCTAGCCGTCTTTACCCGGTTTGCTAATTGTTCCGCGCACATCTGCACTCATCTCCAGTAAGAGGGGAGGTGGGGCGGAGGAAGACGGAGAAAGCGCCGCTTCCTAATAACAATGTTGTGGGTGTCAAGGTCAGAGAAGATTGCAGAATGGCTTGTATTCTCTGAGCACAGAAGATTTAATGCTTAGCAGGGCCCAGCACGTGTTGATGGAACAGTACCCCCCCCCCCCCCCCACTGTTCCTCTTATCAAAGAACAGGAAATAACAGTGCTTTTCTTTTCCTCCCCATGTTGTTTTAAGTCTGTGATTGCCCCTTACAAACGCCACAACATAAGCCCCACTTTACAGTCCCGTGGGCTGTGTTGACTCTTATTGTTTGCTTAAGAAGCCAAAGAGAAGCATCCTAATCCCCTCTATTTAAGCCACTGTACAATAGCTATAAACGCTTCTTACAAGTTCACTAGGAGCCCTCTCTCTCAGAGCCGCTGGCCAGCCGGGAAGCACGCCTCTTTCGTGACCCCAGGCGCTTACAGTGATGATCCATAAGTTGTCCATAATTTCTGGGCTTGAGCCCAACAGCGGTGCACCGAGAAAGACTGGATCTTCTAACCAATCGCGCCAAACACTTAGAAGTTGACCCGCTTTCAGGCCCCATTGTTTAGACTCATCCTCTTATAATATTAACTTGCTGCACGACAATTTCGATCATTTTAAAGAAAATCTCTCTAAAAAACGAGAGGGACTGAAACATGTTACTCCCCGATCCCACCCCTTTAGAGTTGTATTTGCTTTATCCACTAAAATGGGCTTATGGGGGGGTGGGGGGGGGGGGAATCCTCTTTGGCTTTTTCAACTGAGGAATGGAATCAGAACAAAAAAATAATGTATTGAGGATTGCCATTTGTGTTATTAATCGTTTCGAGCAATGCAACGACTTGCTTTTAATACCGTACATCAGCACAACGTATGACAGCCCTCAGCGTCACTGAGCACACAATTTTTAATCTGAGTAGAGAGCATGTCAATAGACTGTTGGGAAACAACGCCAAAGGACACATTGTGTATTCCGTAGACAGTCCATTTACATATTTATACCCCGGGCAACATTCTGAGGCTAAATCCATTTAACACTTAAAAGCCATCAAAATAAATTTTCTTAGAAGTCGAAGAGACTCCCTTTCCTTTGCAAGCTTAATAGAAAGAAATTGCGAGCGTTTCTCAGGGAACACGACTTCCCTACGCACGACGGAAGTGCGGGCCTCAGTCTGCAAGCTCAGCTTTCGGGGTTTTTTCCCCCTCCTCAAGTTTGGGCTACAGAGGTCACCTCAGACGGGAGCTGTGCTAATTTAGAGTTAGCAAAGGTGTGGCAGAGAGGCTCCGTGGGTTATTTCAGTGGCTTTCAAACAGCCGAACCTAATTACCTTTGGATGAATCACGTCAGGTGCCATCGCTGTGACAAAGTCGGAGAAATCCCTTCTGACAGCTTGACTTTGTCTGAATTTCAACCTCGAGGCCCCGCTTCCAAACCGGCTTACCTCTATTAGGAAGCATTTGCACGGTGAGGAACAGAATCTGAAATATAACCCCTCCCGCTGATCATGAATTAGGGCGCATGGCGGCTCGCAATTTATGATACGGACAGAGGTCAATGAGTTATGAATGCCACTGACCTGTAGTCCAGACGATGTTTTTAGCCACCCTTAAAGGAACCATGACCACTGAGATGACACTTAATTTGAAATATATCAAAGTAATGGGACTGGGGGGAAAAAATTTGACTCTGATTAACTTACGATTAACAGTTAACAACCTAATATGAACAGTAAAGAAAAATAATTTAAGAATTTTCTGGGTAAAAAAACAAAAACAAAATATGAATCCTTTAAACATGATATGGAAAAAAAAAGTTGCAATACGCATTTAATATCATTCTCATTTTAACTCATTTTATATTCCCTACTTACATACTACAGGAAACTACCCTTCAGGGCGCTTCTGCTTAGTTATATAATTCAACATAGCACGTCTCTCAGCGTAGATATGTTGTAAATTTAAAACCTCACTAAATCTATTAATATCAATATTATTCCCTCAGTTTTAGGGCAGTCAGAATTTTTCAGTGGCAAGCCGAATCCCCTAAAATTTGACGCAGAAATTTGACAAGCGAGTGCTTCGAACACCGCGCCGGTTACCAAGCGAACGGCACAGATATGCTCCGGAGACGCACAAAGGTGAAAATATCGCCAGTCGACCGCAAATTGCAAAACTGCTACAAATATCTCGAAAAAAATGTCATATCGCCTGCTATTCGGCACGTCACTTTATATCTGCTCGGGAATTTCATTTGCCATCTTTTGCAACTCATCCTTTACTGGCCAGGCGACAGATACATGCAAACCTGCGGCTGACAGGAGCCAGCCCTATCTGCCTAAGGGGACAAAGCATCGCAGCGGCAATATGCACCATAAGAACGGCTTCCCGCAAAACGCCATTTGGTAAAAACGGTCAATTAAAGGCTACAGAGAGGGGGAAAAATATGGACATAGCTGACTAATTGCATATCTCCTGACGGGGATATTACTGACGGGATGAAATCTCTCTCCCACAAGGATTATAAAGACTAGTAATGGAAAAAGTAATCAAGTGAAACTGTGAGCTAACTGCTAGCGCTATTTACGAGCCCATGTCACTCTGTCGGAAACAGACAGAAACAGTGCTTAATTTATTAGTAATAAAGAAAGGCCATTTCCCTGGCAAAAATGTTAAATACACAAACGTGTGAATAACTAAAAAAACGAACTTTGCAACAGTAGATTATTTTTGTACACACTTTAGTGTCATGGATGAACAGGTAAATTAAATCCAGATGTATGCCTGTATGTTTGTGTCTGTGTATGTGGGTGTTTGTATTCGTGTGTATGTGTGTGTGCATCCCTGTGTGTGTGTGTGCGTGTGTTTGCCTGTGAGTCTCTGTGTGTGTGTCCGTGTGTATGTGGGTGTTTGTATTTGTGTGAGTGTGTGTCCCTGTGTTTGTGTGTGTGTCTCTCTGTGTGTGTGTGGCTGTGTGTCTGTGTTTGTGTGTGCGTGCATGTGTGTACGTGTCCCTGTGTTTGTGTGTGTGTGGGTGTGCGTGTCTGTGTGTGTCTGTTTGTGTGTGTGTGTGTCTGTGTGTTTGTACATGTGTGTGCGTGTGTCTGTGTGTGGTTGAGAGGTGAGAGAAAGAGTGGCTATGACATTTTCTCTCTTCGTTCAAAGGGAAGAACACAGGCAAGGCTGCAAACCAGATGCCAGTATAATCATCTATCTGGTTTAGCTGATAGTGCTTTATTGATCCAAGGACACCCATCCATCTGCTGTCTCTTGGGGCCCAGGGAATCACAAATTTGGAGTGGTAGACTAGGTCCACACACCTGCCACACTGGTACCAGCACCTGAGTGTTTAAACAGGTATCATAGAATTAACTGGGAAAACTTTTTAATTGTCTGGCTAAATGTATATACAGGTACTCCTCACTTAACAACCTACCTGTTTAACGACCGCGCGGACTTAGCTCTCCGACCAGTCTGTATTGGACGCTGTACGAGAACTTTGGTCGTGGAAACGGCAGCGCGTATAAACACTACTGTATAAACATAAAAAAATATACTAAAAATGTTATAAATGTTATAAAATGTTATAAAAGGTGACATTAAAACAATATCTAAAGATGGTTGACCCAACCCACTACCAGTACAGTGTGCTTGAATTATCAGTAAGGGGCGGCTCGTAGGAACCGGAACTCGATCGTTAAGTGAGGAGTAGGTGTGTGTGTGTGTGTGTGTGTGTGTGTGTGTGTCTGTATGTGTATATATATATATATATATAGAGAGAGAGAGAGAGAGAGGTCTGCTGCAGTTCTTAAAACCGCATTGCGTTTAAGAAGGTTTGCTGGTTTTGGAAATCATGGAACAGATATGGTACTACATAATGTCATGAACCCAGATTTCTGTTTTAATGGTTTTATTGATTCATTTTAAGCAGGTCTTGGTCAATCCCATGCAGAATTACCTGTTGTAAAATCCGGTTTTCAAGGAACTGTCCTCGTTTACAAAAAAGGTGGGTCGTGAGCGGGTGTGTGTTTAATAAAGTATAGCTGTTGTAATACATCCTGCCTTCAGCAAGCAGAAAGCCTAAATAGCATTTCATATATGCCCATAAATAATATGCATTGAGAACTTATGAATAATTCATGCAACCTTACATGCTAAGTTTGATGAAAGTTCAGAAATAGAACAGAATCCTGACTCACGTTTGGCAAAGTGGACCCTGGAATAAAGTACTTCAACTCCTTGGCAACGAGACCATATACAATAAGAGATCAATCAATCAATAAAATTTTACCCGCTTTTACAAACAGAATTTGTCACAAAGCGCTTAACAGGTTGCGTTTTCCAGAGGGAATCCAAAAAAAAAAAAACCCCAGTGCCAATGTGAGAAAACTGGAAAGTTATTCCCTGACCCCAGGGCAGTCGAGAGAATTAAATGACATAATAGTAGACACACACAGAATAATGATGTGTCATTTCACACTGTAGGAGACCAGACCAGTGACTAAAGTATTTTTTAAATTTAAATTAGTTTTTTTTAAAGAAAGTTTTTTAATGAATAAATTGCACCTGGTGCGCGTGTAATGCAATCACTAATTTCCATAGAGCCTCTTGGTGAGTAAAACACGGAGCGTCACTGCTTGGGAATTGTACATAACCCCGGAAAGTTCTTAGGTTTCAGCCACAGTTCAGCTGCCAAAAAACGGCACAGACGTCTGGTAGTTCAATTCAAAACCTTCAAAAACATAATTTCCATTCATTTTTCCTTAAAATGCATCTCGCGTAACAGCGCGACAAGGCTTGCATGCGAAAGTGCGTCTCTTCAAACAAGGAGGCCGTTTTTGGGTCGCGTCGCCTCCACGTTCCTGACAGCAATCTGTCACAACACAGACAGAGGCTGTGAATCGCAGTTTAATGATAATCATCAAGCATCATCATTTGTATCAGTTCCAGTGTCTGCGACGCGACGCGACACGCACGGCGGGAGAGACAGAAAAACGTTCAGAGAACCCTGAACCAACCTCAGGAACAAAGGGACCCTTCCCAGCAGGACCGCGCGCCTATGTTTGGGAATTGCTTGTCCTTCCACGCTCTCTGCAAATTGGCCATATTCACTTAACTGAGGGTTAATTCCTGTTCCATCCTGGGCATTAGATACACGGCTAGAGGGAAACGGGCTAGAAGCCTTGTGTGTTTTGTTGTGTTTTTTAGGTTTTGAAAAGTTCTCCAACCTAGCGGAAAAGTTCACCAAGAGGACAAAGCGAAATTCATTCACTTTCAATCAGATCACAATACATAATGGATATCGGGATGAATAAAAGATGAATGACCACTATGAGAGAATGACACAAACATGGAAGACAGCTGCCTCTCAAGGCTTCGCGGCACTGAAACAGTGAGCAGCCATGCCCACTGCAACGCAAAGCTCCAGTGAGGGGAGGCGCCTCAGACGACCGTGTCAGCTAAAAGCGCTTTATCGGTTGCGGGGAACGAGCGAACTTTCGCCCGTCCGCGGCCGGCTTTTAAAGTCAGGAGCTGGCTAATTTCTTCAGGCACGTGGACCGATGGGGTGATATTCAGCGCCTAATTTCTGTGTGAGGTGTTTCGTGTGGGTGGGGGGGGGGGGAAGTATTTAGCCCTTCGACACAAATAACTGCTGTATTGTGTGACGAAGAAAATGTAATGTTGAAGTAGGTTTCCTAATGGCTATTATTCAAAGTATACTCCCTGCTGTAAATGAGCCACAACTGTCTTAATCAGGCTGTTTTTCTTCAGCAGTTGGACCACAGCATTATTTGTTTATGGGGGGCTTTGGGCGGGGGGTTGGTCTGAGTAAACTCCTGGCTGCTTCCGGAAAAAATGGCTAATTCAATTTAAAAAGCGCTGATTAGTCATGGCGGCACCTGTCACCCAACCACAAGATAATTTCCATCATATCAAAATCGCAAACCAGACCAGGCGCTGTGTAATAAACAGAAAAGAAAAAAAAGAAAAGAATTAGCCATGCATAATATCATCTTCTGAATTTTCTGCTCCAAAGAAGGGGCAGGCCTGAAACCCCAAACGCGGCGCACAAACAACGTGTGGGCGCGCACACCCACCCAAACACGCAGGGGCAAAAATGCATTACCCGGACGAATAAAGGTTTGGCAACAACCGAGTCTCTCCGTCGCAAGCAATGATATCAGGAGAGCAAATGTGGGGATCAGCTCTGGAGACCGTCGCTGGGGAGAACTAAAAGCAAATTCTGACCCTGTCCATCATAAATCATTCAGCGGAAATCAGGGTTAAAATAAGTGCACCGTCGAGCCACTCATAATTCATGTGCCACGAGAGAGAAGGCAGCCTCTAACATGGTGAAGTTTGGATAAGAGTAACTCAACTCCCCCGTCTCCTCTGTGGCTGTCCACATGCGTTTCCACTTTAGCTCCGTTACTGTGGCGGAGTGACGCAATCCGTCCGTCATCTCTGGCCGGATGAAAAATGGAGGCCAGCGGCGCAACTGTAGAACGCCCCGCCAACCTCACTTTGTGACCAGTTCTGTTGAGCCGAGGCCCACGAGCCTCACGGGGACACACACACACACACACACACACACACAAACACACACTCACACACACAACCGAAGCCAGACACTAAACTGTCTCCAGCAAAAGAAAGAGATTTTGCCCCCAGATTTAAAGGCACACACAAGAACACTGAAAAAGCTACTCACTTCCAGACATACTTTGTGTGTAAAGCAGCGAGTAATATATATATTTACACATAGCAGTCTTGAAAGGAGAAAACAGGAATGTGTTCTGCTTTGGTAGGATTTAAGTGTGTTTGGCCAGGTGCTGAATTAAACAGGTTGGAAAGATTAGCATTTTTTTATTGGGTTTTTAACTGCATTATCTTACCCACAAGTTGTTGGGGTGGGCGAGGCATGCAATTACAAAGCTGAATGCACGGGGAACAGCTGAAACCCAGCACCTCATAGGCTTTACACACGTGTCCATTGACTCTGACTCGAAAGATCAAGAGATTATTGAGTGACATTTCAGCTCATCCACGACACTGAAATGTCACTGGTGGAGGGGATGTGGGAAGGTTCCAAAAAAAAAAAAAAAATAGGTCATTGACTTTTTTTCAACTTTGCTTTTCGAATTTAGGCCTTTATTATTATCTGAGAACGTTTTAAATATCTTGTTAAGGTTAAGCTTAATCTATGTGTCCACCACAACAAAGAGTTAATAGAGTGAATAGAGCATTTAATATATTCTAAACAATTCTGTAAAACTTATTTATGGGCTTTATCACTACTGTGGCTTCAAATTATTCAAAACGAATATATTCGTTAACAAAACAGTTAAACGGCTAAACCTTGCAAGCTTCACGTAAAAACATCAAGGTTTTTATGCTGCCAGCCAAAAGGAACGGCAGCAAAATTGTAAAAAACTATATACTGGGTTAGTCTGTTGCGCACCTCACATATATCGCCCCTAACAGCGACCAGCCGTGCTCCAAAGGTGCGGATGTTTTAATTAGAAGATTTGGTCCCATTTAGAAAATATTAACTAACTCGTTCGCTTATTTATCGATAAAGTAAATCGTTGTTTGCAGTATTGTTTGCGGACGCAAACATCTGGAAATAAATGGCATTTATTTAATAAATAATGATACATAATAATGAATCCATAAACTTTATAATAATAAATTCTTTTTTTTTTCATTCAGTCCAAAAAAAGTATGTACTGCATAAATAGCAAGCAAAGCCTTTTCTGAGGCAATGCGTTTAATACTGGTGCACATTTTTACGCTAACTAAACCCGGAGCTGACATTTAAAAAGCATGACAGTATGGTTAAAATATCTTTCTCTAAAGTCCTTTCCTCTCTTTCATATAATATTAACTGTCCTTTCAAGGCTTCATTGTATTTTCAAGGACACAGGGATCATCTAATATACAAGCGGTAGGTCTGAGGGAGCCTTACACATCAGAGGACTTTCATGAAACACCTGCGTGTGAACGGCGTCAGATTGTATCCACCATGAATCCCTTTGACACAACGCGCATGCTGTGCAGACAGGCCAATCAAAGTGAAACTTACGTAGGCCGGGGGAAATTGTGGCATAGCAGGTAAACAGAGTATTGACAAATGGCGTGATTGAGCTGGGAAATGTGTATTTCACCCGACAAAAGAATCAGAGAATTTCTTCTCAGGTGGAGCTCCAAACTGGGGGGTTTCCCCCCAGAGCAGGTGGGTGAGGAGCGGAGATGATTCCATCGCACTACGCATCGAACTACGGGGTGATGCGTCTAACGTGGCGGAACATGAAAAAACTGTTCATCTGTGCCTGGACAGCCAGCTCTCGTGCGAGCAGTTTGGTAGGCAGGATTTGGGGAAGCAGAGCGAAAATTGGGGAAGCAGAACGGGCTTTGGGGAAGCAGAGTGGGATTTGGGAAGCAGAGCGGGAATTTTGGAAGCAGAGCGGGATTTGGGGAAGCAGAGCGGGAATTGGGGAATCAGAGCGGGATTTGGGAAGCAGAGTGAGAATCGGGAAGCAGAGCGGGATTTGGGGAAGCAGAGCGGGAATTGGGGAAGCAGAGCGGGATTTGGGAAGCAGAGTGGGATTAGGGGAAGCAGAGCAGGAATTTGGGAAGTAGAGCGGGATTTGGGAAGCAGAGCGGGAATTTGGGGAATCAGAGCGGGATTTTGGGGAATCAGAGCGGGATTTTGAGAAGCAGAGCGGGAATTTGGGGAATCAGAGTGCATAGGGCACAGAAACAGAACACTGACGGAGACAAGGTCAGCCTAAAAGAGTCACAGTATTCCAAACACATACATCCACTGGGTCTGTCGAGTTAGGGTTCTGATATAATACTGAAAATTAAATTGTGCTTCTATTCAGGGGCACAGACATTTTTGGGGATCTACGCAAGTCCGTCTGAAAAACAAAAAGACAAAACACTGTCGTGGAGACGTGCAATGTAGCAGATTATGCTAATACGAAACCATATTAATAGTAGGCTAATAATGGTAATATTAACAGAACACAAGAATGTTGCCAAAGGTGCCCTCAATTTCGAAACCGTTAAATCAAACTGCATAGCTTTAACCATCTAAACTGAAAAAGATCTGTTTGATCCCAGTCTGCAGATTTTAAAAATGAACTGGACACAGCCATACTCAACAATAGCACGACCAACAAAAGCAGACTTTTCAGTCTTCCATTGTTGTCCTTTAGGAAGCTCTACTGTCCCCTTTAAATGATCCAAATCGTTGGCCCCCCGAGTGTGGTCTTGCCCAATTAGTCAATGCGTGTCAATTAGTCTTTGGCTGTGGGCGTGGCTCCACAGGCTGCTGGCCACATACTTATATTGGCATTTTACAGCAGACGGGCGGGAGCTTGTAATTGGTTAAAAAAACAAAAACAATCACAATTTCATACAGTAAAATCATAAAAATTTTAATGAAAGATATGCATTTTCAGTGGACCACGATCTTGCGTTTCCTTTTAAATTTTAAAGATTAAACAAGCAACGCAGATATGTCCCAGAATAACCTTGAGTCTATTCCAAGTCCTTCCCTGGAAGCACTGAAACATTTATCAAAAGGGCAGAGAGACAAACATATTTTTAGGCCATGACTCCTCAGTCAGAACCAGCCCATAATTTCTCCTGTCATTTGTGGTTGCTTTATAACCAAGCCCTACTCGGAGAATAAATAGGCATCTCCAGGCTTGAGTAGGCTAAGCTAATCTGAAGATCCTTAGTGATAGTAAAAGCTGAACCAGTGTTCATTATTACAATCTGTTTCCTATTAAACTTTGGGTCTGATTTACACCATTGTGTCGAAGCCAGACAATACCTGTAGTGAGTAGCTATGTACTGAATGCACTAAAACTCAATGGTGGTTTCATCAAAGAAGTTGTTGGCGTTCACCGTCTTCGTATGAACCTAATGAGCCGGTTAAAACAAATATTTGCAAGAGCGTTACTGTTACTTCTCTCACGTCCGTATACCTGAGAAGCATGGGAAAGCTAGTCCTGGATCTCAGTGTCTCCGTCCTTCGGATCTGAGCACTGGGGATTTTTTCTACAGCCCATCTACGTTAAGCGAGGCTCGCCGTCGCGTTGCCGAAATCCATTCTCTCGACTGTCTCCTGTTCCTATTAGCATACAACACATTGCCTACTGCAAGGCAGGAACAAAAAAAAAAAAAAAAAAGCTTTTAAATTAGAAAGCCATAATGCCCATTTCAGGCAAATTACCATGACATTCTGTCCCAGTGGTCTTGTCTGTGATTCATATCACTCCACATAAAAGAGAATGAAGATAGATTGTCTGCTGTGCCCCGAACAATGAGCTGCAGTCAACCATGCAACCGGCGATAAAAGCAGATGTTATCACCAGCCAGCTTCTCCCGAGGGCAATTCCACTCCATTTTCCACTCCCTGGTTCACTGGGAAACTGAGCCTTAATCCCTCAACCTTCACTTCACACACTGATGTCACTCCTCTGACCATACTGTAATGCTAACGGCGCGCGGCGCTGCTATTCAACACAATGCCAACGTCGTGTGAAACCTAGGTGTGATGTAAAGAATCTTTGCAAAGTACGTTGATGAAAAATAAAGTTTTTTCCACAGTTCAGACATGTGTCTGTGAGACCTGACTCGCCAGGTTTGGATGCCCACACACATTGGTGCATCGGTGACCAACCAGAAACTGTGAAACGCTTTGCTCTTCGTCCTAAAATCTATTTCAGTTTTCAGACCTCATTCTGCCCTCCAAAACATTTGTTGCTGCGGCATCTGGTCACAGTGCAGCGAGATAGCAGAAACATTGAGCAACCTTACACCACAGCCGGGAGAGAGCCGCTCGCTCTCCACGACTGCATGGCTACAATGTGTTCCGGGTGCACAGCTGAGAGGGGTTTCTGCTCAGGGAAACCCCACAGGATTAACCGTAGATCAAGACATATCCTACTGTTGAGTCACATGTACATTCGAACATCACAACTGTGGCGCAGTCCTCAGTTTCAAATTCAAACCTTCTATCGTGCAATGAGACCTGCGATTCTGGGGAAGAAAACGTCCTTGCGAACAGGTCACCCATTCAACACTTTTGTTTTTTATGACTGTTACCCTCCACTCCTATTAGCTTCCCCAGCTGCACGACTGAGCGGTTTAATAGAAGACCAACGACCCATAGAAAAACTCCCCCCACTGTGGGCAGCGGCAGGCAGGAAGATGATTCCTTCTGCAGAAGAGTGAAAGACAACCCCCTTCGGGGAAACAGTGGAGCAAACCCTCGACCACAGAGGTGGAACTTCCCCGCCTATCAGGCGCACTGGAAGATTGGGGGGAGCTACACCTTTTTTCCCTCCCGATACAACAGAAACTCTGTGCTGCAGCTCCTGAAACAGCAGGTTTACCCAAATATCCCAAATAAATAATACCCAAATATCTGCATTTAAATTATTTTTTCTGTTTGGTGGAACTTTTTCAGCCCCTGTTCGCTGTTTGTCAGGCAATATTTGCTGTTTAACATTTGCAATATTTGCTGGTAACATAACGTTTTCTTCCATCACAAGAAGAAAAATAAATAATCCACAGTGATAATATCAAGAGACATTCCTTAAAGAGGGAAATTTATTTTGACAGCTTGCAGCACATAGCAGGCCCGGGCCAGGCCAACCCACTCTAATTCCCACACCTCATGTGGTCCAAGCAGATGTTTAGAGGGGGTGAGGGATAATGATCTCTCCCTCCTCTGGCAGTCCCAGTGTCTCCGCTCAGTGTCCCAGTCCGTCCCACAGGTGAGAAACCAGGTTCTCCGCCAGGCAGATCAAAGCGAGGCTGGCAGAGGTCGTGAAGACTTTGATCTTTCTGCATTTAAGCCAAGGCTTGATGACTGCTAGTGAAGTCGTCCTTGCCGAACAGCAACGCCTGCAGACCTCCATCCTGTTAACCTGCCAACTCCGGTCCTGGGCTCCATCTCATCTAGTCCCTGAGAATGGCCGGCGGGCATTGAGAGCCAGCCAAGCTTAAAGTGTTCCCAAGAAGGCCGGCAACCCGCAGCCTGCAGCCTGGTGAAGAGGATTTCTCACGAGTATCAACGTCCGCCTTGCCCTGAGATTCCCACACTGGTTGGGTTTTCCACGTCTCGTGACTGGGGTTTGCTTTTCTGGCAGGGATTAGTAAGTACGGAGTGTTATAGTATATAACTACGTTATAGTTATAGTGTTATTAGTAAGTATGTAGTGCTATAGTACATAAGTACGTTATAGTTATAGTGTTATTAGTAAGTATAGACTGTTACAGTATATAAGTACGTTATAATTATAGAGTTATTAGTTAGCTTGTTTATTTTGTACAGGTTATGCTAAGGAACCTTAGCAGAAAATCTCCATCTTAAACTACACCCAGAATATCCCTAAACTAACGATTTATGCACGTTTTACCCCCCCATTCTTATGTTTATGCCCCCACGCCCCACATTACTGTCAGGGCTATGATGAACAAATGATGAACAAATTATTGCCAATAGTTGTTTAGGTATGTTGGAGGAGGGGGGGCTAGTTTATTGTTTTCATTATGCTGCAGAAAAAATACTCATCCTCGATGAAAAGAGGAGGGGGGGGGTCAATTAAAGATATAAAAAATCTTTCCCATAGACCAACATTTTACCGACAATATTTAAATCCTCATCACACTCTCTGCCGCCGTCAAAGTTATAAATATCGCTTATCGCAGAGGCAGACTTCGTGAGTGGGAACTGACTGAGGATGCTGTTCAAACGCAAATGCCTCCCCAGACAAATGGCATTCATTAGGCCCCGTGGGGGCTTCACAGTCATCTCCGATTCACTGCTGAAGGTGCGCGCACCCCACATCTCACCCCGCGCCCGGGCTAAACCGCACGGCTTCGGCCCACCACCGCGCTGGGCGAAGGCACGAAGCCACGAAGGCAGTGGATCCGGGCCTGTTCCAGCTGAGAGCAAAAACCCAGAGAAGTGCATTCCGCAAAACCTCTGACAGAAAAGGGGGGGCGGCTCATGTGAGATCTCGCCTAAATCTATCCCCTAATCTACCCCCCGGGTCCCAACTCGACGGGTGGTACTGAGTGAAGTTCCTCCGGCTCCCACATTTCTGCTCTGAAGCTCTCCTCACCTCCCCCCCTCTATCAGACACCGCTTCCAACGCTCCTCGCGTCTCCTCGGATCACGCCACCCGCTAACTCCCAATCCCACCTCAAAATTAACCAGGGAAAAACTAGGGTAACGCACTATTTCTGTCACCTTTTCAGAAAACTTAGAAAATACATACAGACACTTTTGAAATCCCCTCAAAACTTTTTTGCTTTTTAAGAATAGGGTAGTGGGGGGGGTGTGAGATGGATTCTGTTCTTTGCACCGCAGGAATCTTTTCAATCCTCTCAATGAATGCATGTGGCTGGCATTGCATGTGGGATAGAGAGAGGCAGAAAGAAGTGTGATTGGGTGAAAGGCAAGTATCGGCTTTTCAACGCAAACCTTTCCTCCAGTATTGTTACTTGTGCAGACAAAAACTACACTGACAGACATGCTAAGCACGATGGAATACTCGTGGTTGGGTTAGGTCAAACTAATTATGCCTTTACCTGAAATATTATTCAAGAAGTAGTCATGGAATACTGAATCGTATTGTAAAGTTTAAAAATTAAAAGCTATCAGCGTAAACACGCTGCGCTGAGACCGATTAGACATTGATACAATGCGGTATTTTCAACAATGTACAAATCTTACCTCACCAAGTTTTATTTTTGTATCAGAATCTTACCTTTCTTCATTTTGACAATGATAGGCCCTAACACGGTGGAGCTGTTGAGTTGCAAAATTTCTGAACTCACTGTTTTTGCCGAATGCGACGTTTCCGAAGTGGTTGCTAAGTGCGTTGGCAGTTATTTGAATACAGCGGAGATATTGATATTCAGACGATTAAAAACAAACAAAAATAACTCAAGAATGAATACCTAAATACACATAATAAGAGTTCTAAACTAAATTTAAACTAGCTTCCCAGCATAAATATTAGGCTCTCCTGCCTTGCTCAAATACAGATATGTAAATAATATTCTAATAGGAATTACTCATGCGGCCCGAACACTTCAGGTTTACAGCCCACGGAGAACAGTGGCGTTAGACTAAAACAGGAAGTTTAAATCGTTACAGTAAATGTACAGGTTTATAAATGAGCTAGGCACCAAGGGTAAAAGCTCTATATATAGCCCAGACGAAGGGAAACTGGCAGGCAAATAAACAGTGCGTATCGAAGAGGGTTCAAACCTGTTACATCATGAGGCGCTGATAAATAACAAACAAACTAAATCAGTGAATAACAAATAAATAAACAAACACACACAACGACTGAAGGAGAGACTGAGACGTTAACGGGCGTTCTGTTCAAATCAAATTGATGAATGATCTGGGCCACTGGGTTCCTTAGAGCAGGGCGTGCTTCCATTTTTATCGAAGACTCCAATGTTACCGAATCCTTCAGACACCGTTAAAATGTCACTCAATCATCGCGCGACGCACCTATTGAACTGTACCAAATCTCACTTCCACTTGAGGGTTGCCTAAAAAACGTCTTTTTGGATGATATCTTAGCTAATCAATTTAAACAAATAAGCATCAATATCGACACAATGGCGCTAAAGTAGATTTGACAGTTGATGTGGCAGTGTGCATTCTTCCCTGACATTTAGCCTATAAGCTCCTTATAGAGCAAGCTTAGCTGGGTGAATTCACTAGCCATGTTGAAGAACATTTAAATCCCGTATCCAGTTATATTTCTGGAGCAGATTTTCCGTGAGTGCAATGCGTCTATTTTCAACGTTTTGAAGATTTCACGCGGTTTAATCCTGCTCCTCACTCTGCGGCGCGCTGACAAGACGGGCGCGTCGGTTTGTGCTGACAACATCCCAAAATACGGGCGCACAGTCTGGGGAATATCCTCCCTCACCAGCAGGAAGCTGGCTTTACGGTGACATTGCGCCAGGGTCTGCGGGTAACGGCCTGTTAGGTCCACCACATAGGAACTAACAAATCAAAGCACCAATAGCCAAATAAATAAACCGCATCTCATGCTACACTGAGCAATCACCAGAGCCAGCTACAAGGCAATTTTAAGCAGCTTCCAAATTATAACTTTTAAGCCTCTTCCAAATAAGAAGCTGGTCCATTGGCAACAGTACCGTTTTTCTCTTGCTAATTTATCCCATAGAACCACTTAGGGCCAGGCTTATTACAGCTGCATCTTGAAGAGCGGTTAGCATATGCCATACAGCACTAAGTATCCCCTTAGATGGTTTCAGAATGTTATTATTCTAGGTGACACTGGTAATTTGCGAGCTGCATATTCTCTGCATTAAAAACTGTACTGAAATGAACTGACACGCTGCCTTCTTTGAAAATTTAGAACAAGATATAATCTGGACCTTTCTGAAGTCTTCTTCACAAAGCACAGTTGAGAATCCAATGTACTGAGAGTTGAATGCAGTTAACCCATTAAGTGCAAGAGCCGGCTTTTGTGTGGCAATCAAAGTGTGAATTTACCTCGCAAAAAAAGTTAAAGGACGAGGGGAGACACACACATAGGCTGTAAAGGGTACTGAGGTTATTATCAGACCGGACGCTCAAAGTCCCGAAGACTTGATAATGTTTCCCCGGGACAGCTGCCTAAAACAAGAGAGAGAACAACTCAGGCAAAAACAGGACAGGTGGTCACCCTAAAATCTACGCAGCTGGCTCATGTGAACCCAAGCACTTAGCCATCCATTGTATATGCCGATCTGCTTCCTCAATGGCCACCGGTATCCATCTGGAGCCTCAAATAGTGCTTCTCACGCAACCAGCCTCCACCGGATAAACTCCAGTGGGTGTGCAGTAACCGCTTAAAAGAACCTTCTTCCCCTTGGCAAACGTCACGGGCAACAACTTACAAGGGCTGCCAGTCTTCAGCGGTTAGTCTCCGTCCCGGCGTTGTGCGTTGAGCCAACTCAAACCCCTTATCTGCAGGGGAGCATCCGTAGACCTTACCTCCTGATTTTTATCGCATCGTCTGCCTGGCCATTTATAGTGTGGTGATACAGGGCTATGATCCTGTACTGGATCCACTCGGAAGATAGGCATAGCCGTTGTCAGCTTTTGGCGCACACGGAAGTTACAACAACAGCTACCTGCGAGGGCCAAATGAACTCAGCACAGCTAGGGAACAAGGGTGCAGTGGATACGACAAAGGTTCCAGAACAGGGAGAGGGGCAGATGTTCCAGAACAGGGGAGGAGAGGCAGATGTTCCAGAACAGGGAGAGAGGCTGCAAAGCATTAGCACACACCAGGAGTGCTGGCGTTCCACCCTTCTCATCACTCGGAGGACCCCATCCTCTGCCTAGTGGCACGGAGGCGGAGAGCAGACCTTCTTTTAACCATAATACCCACAGGAACACGTGTGGCGGTGGACCTAGACAGCGCTCACACAGGGCACCACAGTCTCACCTGTTTTGAGTACCAATACTTAGTACGGGAAACGGAGCCTGAGTGGAATGCCTGAGTGTTATCGTGCGTTTTGGCAAATGTCGGAGAATCCAACTCTGCATAATTCGACAGACAATTCCCCTCGGTTCAGTAAAAAAAGTTTTACATTTACCATCAACAAGATGGTGTACGGGAAAGAAAAAGAAAAAAACTTTCCTTGCAGACATTCAATATACAATTATACGAATGTTCTTTTCAGAGAACATCTTTAATTATACTTTCTTTATATACTTAGACGTATTCATTTGCCAGGCGCTCCTATTCAAACCGGCGTACATCACCGTTACGGCACTTGGGTCAAACAGAACCAATTCCGCATCTACAGCAGAATAACACCGGAGAGAACGAGTGAGTAGCATACTGAACAACGGTACTTGCCGACGGTCACTGTGCTGTGGTTTGTGAAAGTGCCACACGCGGGCACAAACACTGACTCTGAATCCATTTACAAACCCCGGTTTGGGTTGGAGGGAGACATAGGGGCTCCGTCTGCAGACACGAGTCTCGCTACGCCAGACTTACAGGTAGAATAGGCGCAGGGCAATTGGCTCTGCGGCAGGGATTTATCCAGGAGCCTGCAGACAGCAGGACCGCGCGCCAAGCACCCAAGTTGATCCCCTGGGCACATGCTGCGGCCTTAGTCAGACAGCAGCTATTAGTTTGTCTGAGTTGGTCGCTGCCCGCTGCCCGCTCTCCGGCTCTCCTTTATAAACCTTATTTTGAATGCTTTCTTCCCCGAATAGCCATAACGTTATGACCACTGACAGGTGACGTGAATAACACGGATAATCTGCTGAAAACCGATGAATGCTTTCTATTTTTCTGTGTGCTCCCTTCTTGTGAACTGCCCTACCCTGTAACGGTTATCTAATTCATACCAAAGTAGAAGTTATACACTCAACACAAATAAGAAAAGCGTCTGTATTTTTATGCTTTAATTTCACCTTTTCGTTTGTCATTGTTGTCTCCAATTGAATTTTAAATTCAAACATAATCTTCCCCTCTATCGGTTTGTAATAAATTCAATTAAATTTGGTCACTGAGCCTTTATATCTTACTGATAACTTTACTGTAATAATTGTTTACTGCTTGACAGTAACATTATTGCACATATACTAAATATACGCTGTTTGAAGACCTGAAAGGAGTTTAGAGTTCATTGAATTAAGTGACAGGAGATGACCGTAACCGGAGCTTAACCATAGCGCCATTCTGCGTATAGTTTTGTACAGTTTCAGATCAACTGGACACACCCCAACACATGTGTAGTAGCTGACCCATTTCAGTGTCGCGCGCTTGAATAACCGCTCTCCCCTTGCTCGCCCAACCCCGAGGGCGGTCGGCGTGTCCTGAAAAACCCAACAGTGACAGAGTTCCGGGCGCGCGTCACTGCGCGTGCATGACCACACCCCTGCTCGGTGACTCAATGAGCGTGGCTATAGACGGAGAGAACCAAGCAAAACGCATTCGTGTTTACAAACTGGGAAAAGCGAGCGCACATGAAGAAAACCTAAGCAGACGCGTATTTAAGCGCATGAATGCAACGCGGTGTGACTGCCAACGGCAGTTATTTACATCGGTAACGAGCAGCGGTGCTTTTACTGAAATTAATCTCAGAGACCATCCACATTTCAACGCTTCCACTCCCTGGAAGACCTGCATGTCAAGTGACTACTGACATTTCAAGGCACGCAATGAAACCGGGCGACGGGGCACATCCTGGAGACAGCCGGAGACAGGAAGTGTCGTGCTATGATACAGCTGCTAGCAGTTCCTTCGTCCAATCGTTTGGCCTTCTGTCATTGGGTTCATGTTCTGTCTGTTTGGTTTGGCTAGGCCAAAGCCCGCTCAGAACTCACTTTTGGTTGTTTCTTGGTTGACACCGCGTGTTTTGGAGCCCGTTCCTACCCTCCTCCATCTCAGGTGACAACGGAATCATAATTACACTGGCTCAGATGTCTATTTGGCACATCCCTTCCATAAAAGATACACATATTATGTTAGCAAAGAATTATTCAAATCGCAACATATGAAAAATGCCAAACCGTTGCCTTTCCTGTTCAATGAATGACCACATTTCCTGTAGTTCCGTCATACCGGTGTTTACTTTCACGATGGTTTATTCCCCCCCACCTGTCAGCCCGAATGACTGTTTAGTCCAGTCTACATACTGCCTAAGAACCAATCACACTCAAACACAACGTACACGTGTCATGGATGGTGATTTCATTGATTTATCCTTATTCAGCCATAAAAATCACAATCAGATTGCAAGCTTCTCTTCGAAATTTGGCTCGGACTGCAAGACAATTAAGAGGCATGGTCAGTTGCAGTTCCTATTTTCACACTCACGCACACACTCACACACACTCACACACACACTCACACACACTCACACACACACTCACGCACACACTCACACACACTCACACACACACTCACACACACTCACACACACACTCACGCACACACTCACACACACTCACACACACACTCACACACACTCACACACACACTCACGCACACACTCACACACACTCACACACACACTCACACACACTCACACACACACTCACGCACACACTCAC
>JAOVYW010003855.1:0-13656 GCA_025775045.1 Hiodon tergisus | reverse complement strand
ACTGTATAATGCGCTGGGACAATAACTGATCAGAATTGCACTGAAACAAAACAGATAATGCGATATTTAGTGAGGCAAAATTGATAAACAAAATAGATAAACTTTTGAAAAGTCAAGGACTTAGTTTAATTAGGCTTCTTTAAATAGGCCCTCTGGATTTAACCAAAAACAGGTATGAACATCATATGGTGTCACTTAGTTAAGAAATAAATAAATGAATCAAATGAAACTCTTACACAGACCAGGCAAATGATAAATGTCTTTGCTTATCAACCCTGCATGTGATATATGAGACGAACCGATAATCAACATTTAGTCACACCATATGTTTGCACAGGCCTGCCAAGCAATAAGGTAAGGACTTGTGCAGAGGTAGGGATCCAAATGCGCAATGGTGGTTTTCCAACCCAGCAAATGTTCTAAACACAGAACAGCAGCCAAGCGTTGATTTGTGTGTTAGGGGACATTTTAATAGATTTTGTCATTGTCAAAACCTATGTAGGTGCTGGAAACATCTCCAGTTTATTGAAATAATGACTTTGGCGAAACAGATGCTAATATAAATTATGTTTGACACGGTCATCTTTGTCAGGACATCACTGATTGGCAATTTAAGCTAAACTGGTCGTAATCACCATACGTGTCCTTTTGTTCCTTTGGCAGGAATATTGGGGGGAAAAGTTAAATGTTTTGAGGACTACAAATTATCGAAAGATCTAATGCAAATACAAGATTAAAACAGTGAATGTAAACAGCATATAATTTGCAAAAGATATTCACTACACATAGATGTCAAAGTCAACACATACAGACATGTCCGCTGGACATCACAATGCTGTTATATGACAAGGCAAAATATAAAATAAAAAAGGCCAAATCAGAACAAATCAAACATGCTTAATCTGGATATCCTACACTCAAAAATGGTAGGGATTTTCTCTCTGGTTAAATAACCACCTACACGTGGATTAAACGAAAAAGAAAATAGCATTTCCCATTTTATTGATCTTCTTGCTTCAGGTAAACCATTCACATGTTTCTGATCCTTTGGACTGATCAACCAAATTCTCATGAATAACTGGCTCATCTTTATATATGTATTTTTTCATGCTAATTACACTGGCTTCACCAGAGCATGTATGTTTTTAAAAGAAATTCTGTTGGTTTCAGAAGAACAATTCATAACATCTCCTGTGGCTGTATAAGACATGATTGTGCCGGCTTTTACTTTGAGTTCACTTGGTTTTTAATTCATGTTATAACAAAAATGGTGTTACACAGTGTTTTACATTTTATAATTGTTTTTAATCAACTTTGTTCATCTAAATGAATAGTTCAAACGTTTAACTTCCATTGGGTCCATTATTGTATATTGTTACCTGAAGGTACCTTATCAGGTAAATTTCGCCTGGTGCTTATCAGGCGAAAATTTTATTTTATAATAATTATATAAATTATTGTTGGTTTTCTTTCTTTTCTGCATGTCCGAATTTGAATCCCCGAATCCCCAAAGAACCCCTTGAAAATATAAAATCTTTTAAATTATTCGTTTCATTAAGATTATTTGGTCCATTTAATATCAGAAAAACAAATCAGAAATTTGCGTTCAGAAAAGGGTTTATTTTAAGGTTGTAAATGTGGCCACCCCACATGTAAAAATATAATGGCTTCATGAATTTAAATGAGGACATAAAATTTATAATTTCTCCGGTGATAATTCAGGTTTTACACAATTACAATAATCAAGCTCTCTCATTGACTTTCAAGTTCACTGTGTTTATCTGTTGGTATGCAAATGTATTTAGTTTTATGGTTTGTTTATATCACACACGGCTACATGGTTTCAGGACAGAAAAACAAAAACAATTATTATCTGGACCTGAACTTCCTTCAAAATGCCGGTTCCCCACTTAATTGTCAAATGGAGCATGGTGGTGATTATAAAGCACCACAGGACCCAACAATCATCGGCCTTCACAACTCAACTCTTTTAAGACAGTGGGTCAGACTTGTGTATCATGTTCCAACGGCAGCCCCAAACCCTGTAATAATCTTATCAATGCAACGTGAAAATCATACGCTTTCAGTGCCAGTTACAGCAAAACAGAACGTGTGCCCTTCAAACGTTCTGGCTGTCTGGAGTTATTTAGATACGGTCCCAACTGCAATACACATGCCAAAACTCCAGCACCAGTAGCATTAGAAGATTGGTTCTGTAAACCGCTGACAAAATGTCTCTTGGACATTTGTGTGGAAGGTAAACAAAACAGCTGGTCGTCTTTGCCAAGAGAGGGCCCAAAGCAGGCATCTTCATTTGAGTATTGCCAACGGTTCAGAAATCTCAAACAGTTTGGACAGGCACGTTGTCTGCGGAAACTGGCAGAAACATTCATTGTCAAGGAGGATTTGCACATAATGTGGCTGCAAGGTTGCATATTCTCAAAAGTACCTTTCTTTTGAATATTGTATGAAGTGCTGTCTACTGGCACAGAGCAATCATAAAGCTTCACTAAATATATGTCCTTGTCTGATTTTATTTTTTTATTTTTGTAGTACTGCAATAAGGCTAAGTATATATATATATATATATATATTTGTTTTAAATTGGAATAAGTTCAAGCCTCTTAAGACTAATATTTCTGTGTGGGCATGTCAAATTACTATATTTTTGGAACTGACAAAATTTTTGTTTGAAAGCAAGGAAGTGCATAATTTGTACAGCTACCATTACAGTATTTTTTTTTTTAAAATTGGCATCTTACACTCCACAAGCCACATTTGAATCTTTTTTTCTTTATTTTGAGATTATTTGATACATGCCAGTGATCCCTCATTATGTGTGCGTGGATGACAGAAAATTTTAAACAAACAAAGCCATCTGAGACAAGTATACGTCTTCAGATAGTGTCGCAGTCTCTCCTGCCAATAGCAATGTGACATGTCTCCTTTCAGGCTCAGTCTACACTGCAGGAAGTATTGTGAAAATGTGTGTCTGCAGAGGTCCTACTTTGCAATAAAGCTTCCTTGGGTCCTCATGGACTTTCAATCAGATGGCGTACAATCAGCATTTTATAAAAGAGCAATTAGGTTCTGTTTTTGATCTTTTGATCTCCTCCGGAGGTCGCAAATATCTGCAATGAATATCAGATGGGAAGAAAGCAAAGCAGTTTTAAAATGCGTGTGATTTCAGGCAGTGCCGGTTTTGCCACCTTAACCTGTAGGAAGTAGTGGATCGGCAGCCAATTTTGGTAAGAGAGGATTTTTAATCATTCAGTAAGGTGAACACATGTTACATAGGAAACAGGAAGTAATGGCAACCACATGTGCCATTTTCTACATTATTTACCTTTCATTAGGGATTGTTGCCAGACAAAAATGAATAAAAGCCTTCAACATGAGGAAACCTTAGAACTCTGAGCCTTTGATTAAGGTAGAAAACATTTTATATGATTATTAAATGTATTGAGTGTGCAGTTTTCAAAGTGCTTGCATTGACCTATCTGGAAGGGGTGGGGAAAGCCTAGGCAAGGTTATAAATCAAAACCTTTAACCTATTTTAAGCCTTTCAAAGGGCTTGAATAACCTACCTGCCATCCAAAAACATTAAGGAACATGTTGATGCCAGGTTTCCTCTGCATAAAACAGTCCTCAAAGGCACACTATGTCATCAGCGTCCATGAGTAACTGGCACAGGGTAAAGTCAAATGTGTAACGCAGACCTACCCCAGTCGAGTTGGAGTAATCTCTTCCCAGTAAGAAACGCAAGAAATATATAAGCTGACGGAGCTCACAAAAACGTTCTTGACACACTTTGACTCGCAGTACACTTACATTGCATTGTTCTGCCATTCCACACAACAGTCAAAAGGAAAAGGCTAGGATCGGTGATGCCGTTTTGTTTTCAAATTAACTAGTTACAGTTCAGTTTGGCTTGAAAGAGCATCTGTATGAAGAATGAAAGTATTCTTTGTAGGCCCCTTTTAAAGAGATGTCTCAGTGCTGCAAAGTTAAGTCTAAAGCGGAAAACACGTCTGTTTAAGATAAGTGCAACTTGTTTCACTCGCAAGCCTGTCACATGCTCGTAGCTTTGAAGCAGCAAATTGATGCTGGGCGAGAACAGTAACCATTTTACAGAGAGAGAATGACCTCTTTCTAATGGCACATTGAGACTGTCATCTGTCTGCTACATCTAATTATGTGAATGGTGCAGTTTGAAAAGTGTCTTAAGGCTGTTTAGGAACAGAAAGAGACATTTAAATGCAGAGCACTTGGAAATGATAGATCCATCAAAATACCTCCCATAGACCCTTTTTTTTCTTGGCTTATGTCATTCATGGATACAACTTGTAATTTTGATGTTATATTATACAGCCATTTCCAGCCTGTTGACTATCTTATTTTCCCTAACAATTTGCAACTGTGCTCATTTTGGTCACAAACAGATTTTGTATTTTCACACAAGAAGAAATGTTCAGATCTGAAACAGAACCGCCCTTGTACTAAAAATACAACAAAAGGTTGGGAGTTATGGTCATTTTTTTCTTCATTTAGTCTAGAAAAAAACTATGAAGTAAGAAGGCTAGTCATTCAGCTAAAAACATTTGCTTTGAGCTGATGTCAAAACTGCAGAGATTGCTTCCTGCCTATTTTTAAGCACAATACGGGGATGGAAGTTTTTGCCAGGCTGTTCCTTCACCTGCTGTGCTGATCGATAAGGAAGAAAAATCTTAATTAGGGAAACATTTGGGGGAAAACGCTCTTTGCATGTCTTCAGTATACAAACTCGTTTTAACCATTATTGTACTTGATTCCTTTGGAAAAAAAACCTACAAGGATATCACGACAAGCTCATGGACTAGTTTACTAAAACATACTGCTTTTGGTCAACACACCTTTTCCAAATTGATGATATAATCTGGATAGATGTACGCTGCAGATGAGTTGATTAGTATTCATAGACTCACTCTTTCTATCCGCCTTTTGCTCACTAATTATTATTTGATTGCTCATTAGACTTTACCGTTTTCTATGTCACCATTCTGTAAACAAGGCACTCGTGCATCTGGACATGAAAACTTTCTGATTCTCTGATTTGAAGAAACAAAACTGCTCGCTGTAATTGTAAACGTTACACAACTGCTATTTCTCTAGCTCTGCCTTTTAAGCATTATAAAACCAAGACGAGGAACAAATTCAGGAAATAAAAAAAAAATATATATATATATATATACATAAATTGTGTGTGTGTAAATCATGTTAGAAAATGGGGGCAACTTAGGATAATCAAATAAATATTGAATGTTTGTTGTTGATTCATGACAAATCCTCAAATTTTTGGTGCAGAACTCAAAAAACACATTGTATCATTGCTGAGAAAATGGTTGGGCCAAAGAGGAAAAAATATGAAAAAAATCACTTGTTTTCATTAAAAAACTCCTGCTCCAACCCCCACTGCCGCCTCATCTTACCCCTTCCCCCTAGATACACAACCTCCTTCCTGTCTGTTCCGGGGTTATGATGTGTGGATGAAGGCTCTTTCCCATGCAGTAATTATTGTATACCAAGATTTCAAGGGCCCGTTCATGACAATCCCATTTTCGGTGTAATTTCATGGTTGTCTTCTTGAATGAAGATATTGGCTGCTCTGAAGCAGGAGGTCAGACTTTCCCTCTCCTTTTCAGTATTGTTACGAAGTATGTTTCCTTTCACTTGATGAAAAGTAATTCATCATTTACACTCCTGAATTCTGCCAGAATTTTTTTTTTTTTTTTGTGGGGGGGTTCTTTTTTTTAACAACTTTTCTTGTCCCTGTGGTACCTTGGGCTAGTGAAAGAGATAAATAGGTTCAATACAGCACCAGGCCTCCGATCCGGGGAGCAGGTTAAGCCTCACGGGTTCAGCGCTGTCCCTGTCTCCTGATAGAGTTTGTCACCTTTCTACCTCTGGAAGTCAAATTCTGTCGATTCAGACATCGTTCAGGATCCCCAAAGTGGCTTTGGCATCCAGTGGGGCATGTGAGCTTAAAATTGATTTTTTTCTTTCTTTTTTTTAAAAAGGACCTGTCAAGTTCCCTTAAGGGACACAGTTGACAGCCAGCAGGGCTCAGCCTATCACAAAGCAGTGGATGTGGTAAAAGACACCTAGGGAACTTCCTTTGCTTTCAGAAGCCGGAGGGGAACAGGGTTCTGACACGTCAAGAGAGGGTGATGTTGCTAAGAGACCGCCCTTTACCACTGGAACCCTTTCCTGCAGCAGGGCCTCTTGACTGATCTGCCAGAATGAAAATTAATTGACTCAAGGGCCCCCAAACTCACTTTTAATTGTGTTTCATTTCATCACCATTTCCTGTTTGAAAGTCCAAACACCAAGGGGATGCTTCGCTCTGCCTTTTCTTGTGTTTTTCAGCAACATTTTCTTTCCATGTAACGCTCAATCTGATGGAATGTCATTCATTGAGAATGTTTAGTTTCTTTTAATCATTGGGTATTTAGCAAGTGTGGTGTGTTTGAACATGATATAAAGCTGCTGGCTGAGGCCCTGAACCTCATGCTATTTCATTGTCTATCAGCGGGCTCAGAGCGGGTCTTCAGCGTTCAATCAAGCGGGCATCAGCAAAACAAAGAGGGAAATCTTGGGAGACCGAAACAGGGAACCGGATCAGTCCTGTCTCAAGAGTACAATGTTTTTTTTTCTTCTTTTACTCCAAGGAAATGGTCTCCCTAACATAAAATATTTCAGACTACTTGGCCACACAATGAACATGGTCTTGTTTTAACCCAGATGATCACACCATGGCCCAGATTCAGTCAAACTTGAGGGACCAATTCTCCCTTTGGGGCAGGACCAAAAGCAAGACTGAGAGGCAATCCAAAGAGTTAGGTTCGGGATTCAAAGTCCTGAAGGAATTAATTCTCAGCACCAATCATTTTAAAAGAACACATTTGTGCCTTGAGCAATGACACAGACATGCCCCCCCCCCCCACACACACACACACACACACATCACACATCACACACACACAATTGTCACATGTTTGCCTAGAAACCAAATAGACCCAGGTGGCACTGAGATGGCAGATAATAAGGGAGGCCAAAAGCTTGAAAAGTTGCTGTGCACGTACACTGCAATATGTATACAAAATATCTTTTGTAGTCAGCTAGTACAGATGTGAAACATATGACCTGCCCCAAAATTTACTGTTAGTTATTGGAACCTGATTATATTTTAGATCACTATTCAAACAGATGACTCCTGTAAGTTTGTTTAAACATTTTATATTTTTTATTATCATTTTCTTATTATCATTATATTTCTTTTATATATATATATATTAATAAATCTAAAGAATTTTGAAGACCAGTGGATATTTAAATGTAATATACATTCAAAATAAACATGATATACACAAGATATACATGACCATGCTGATGAGGGAAGCAGGCTGTGTGTTTTGCCGGACTTTGTTATGAACTATGTTGTCAACTGACTGAAATATCCGACATGCACTGAAATCTATTCCATCATTTTTTGGCCAACAAAGCATACAGGACTATGTACCTCATTAATGTAAACTGTGATGTTCTTTAACTAAACATTGGGGAAAGGCAATTTCTGATCTGGAGTGCAATGCAAATCTATTCTAATTATAAAACATTTGGCCTGAACAAGGATGTTCCCCACAGGCAATGGTCCACTCACTTGATCACAATATCCTGCATAACCCCTAAATATATGATTAGAACCCAATATGCATGAATCGGTATTAATTGGTCATATGTCTCTCAGTGTGTAGATAAACCTTACAACCACACATAACTCTTATACTATTTAAACATATCTGTAAATACAAGTACAAACTAAGGTGAGTTTGAGAGTGCTGTCTGGTGGAAACCCTCGTATACAGGAGAAGGATCCCACGGGAGGCCGAATCCCGACCCACAGAGGTTGGAATCTGCGCTACCTGTTGTGGGCGGTGGTAAAGATGAGCTGCAGCAGGTTGGTGGTTCTCTGCCGCGCGTGATGGATGCAGTGCGGCATTAGGCAGTGAGGCAGCCGTCCAGAGCCTGGCCTCTCTCTGGAGGAGACTCCAATTGTGTGATGCCCATTTTCAAGCGGCATTAGGTCAGCCTCTCTGGCATTACCGACTCATTTCATACATTAAGTGCTTTGCCTCCTGGACCATGCTGTGACTGCCGCTTGGAATTTACCCCCTCACCTCAGCTGAGGTGTCATTTCATCGCAAATCCACCAGCAAAGGGGCTGTTACCGGTGCCCATCATCAGAGCAAAAAAGACAAAGCCCTTTGGACCCGGTAACACCTCTTCCGTCGTTTGCGGCTGTCTCTGAGGTCACAATGCTATGCATGTTCAGGATCAGAAGGGATTAACTTTCTAACCAATGCAGTTATTTATTTAATCAGCCAGTGTGAATACAGAATGTATCTGATGACATTAAAAAACATGGGCAGTTTAAATAAAACTGCCCTAGTTTTTTGCATGACTGTGCCTGTGCCCATCAGTTTCTAAAAAGGTACCATTGAGAGGATCACTGCACCAGAGCGTCAAATTGACATTTTTTATTTTTATTTTTTTATTTTGATAACTTAAGCAAGCTCTGTATTTATTTTTATGTTTCCATTTATTGGATTTAATGCAATGTAGATGCGTTTGAACTAGCTTAAACTTAAAATTCATTTTAAAATGCAGAATAGGTGCAAAACACAGCCAAAAGTTTTGCCTTTGACTACACGGTAATCTTGAAAATTATATGCCTATAGCTTGAGTAATGAGCGTTTCTCACCGTGTGATGTAAACTTTCTCAGCAGTGCCCTGTAGCCACTGATGATCCTGATATATTTAATTGGGGTGACCTGCATTCTCCGCCCCCTTTGGATCGTCCCACAAGAGGGATAGCTTTAGGGTGGAAACACAACCTTTCCCTCCACTACCACCACACAAAAACAGAGATATAAAAAAAAAACTTATTACGTACCAATTTTCCACAGTTCCTTTCATCATTATTCAAAAATTACTTTTTAATGCAAAGAGTAGTTCCAATCATGTCAAGGTCTGCATGATTCAGATACTATCATAATTACAATTAGATTACATTACAGCAATCAGAGAAAGGGGATCGTTAAGAGAAAGAATATAAATTGCTTTAGTTTTACAAGTACTGAGCAAGCAGAAATTTGAATTAATCTCCTTTTTTTTTTTTTTTTTTTAATCTGTCTTGTAGAACTGCAAAGCATGCTAGTTTCTTTCAGGCAATCAATACGAACTGGAAACCAAGTATGATTTTTCTGGTGCCTACCCTTTACATTTTAGAAGGAAATATTTTTTACTGCTCAGGCACTTGTGGCATTTACTTGTTTCTGGAAAAACTACCCCGCTGCCTTTAGACGGGATCTGGTTCATATTTCGTTTTATTTTTTCCTCCAGAGAAGTATGTTAAAGAAACTTGTTTTAGCTCAATGTGAACTGTCCTGAGTTTCAGAGCGTACTTAAAACTGTATGTTATTTTTCATTAACCTTTTTCTGTTTTCAGAACTTTTATTGACTGCCTCTGAGGGTTAAGGAATAATTTCCAGTTTTTCCCAATTGGCTGTTGGAAAATGAAATCCTTCCAGTACTTAGTCAGAAATCCAATGATTGTTGCTGCCTTCTGATGGAGTGGCGTCCCATCATAGGTATACCCTGCCTTACAGCCCTGTGATTGTCGGTTTAGGCTCAGGCGACCTACGCCACTGAATTGGGTAATGAATAAACGTATGAACAAAATCAACAATTATTTTTTTGTTTTTTCTCCATAATTGTGCCAAGGCATTATGCCCCACACACAGGGGAAGGTGAGGAAGTTGCAGGGTTGTGTAGAGGAGTCTCTGTGTCGGTTATGTGTCTGCTCCGTCATTACAATATCTCCATCTGTATCCGGGTTCCAGTTGACACATTTGCCAGTAGATCTGAAACATTGGGAAAACTGATACAATGGAAGAGCTCATACAACAAATTATCCTTCATAATTACAACATGTATGTAAATATCCTCAACCATGTTTACATGCAGAATGAGTGCATTTAGCTAAATGGACATATATTTGCGGATATATATTTGATTTGTAAGCAGTGGTATTCAGAATCCAATGCCTTCAATCACACATTCAAAACTTTAGCTCCAAAATTAGTTACAGAATTAACAGAGGGAACCTCCAAGCTGGCAAACGGGACTTGTGAGCATATGTCCAATGGCCTAAATATTCAAGCAGTAAGATGAGGTTAAGACGATATGAAAATAAACTCTGCCCTTTGTTTGGTGTTGACATGGCATTGACTTCCCAGACACAATTCTACAATGCATGACGGACCAAAGTAATTAAAGTTCCAATCATTTACCTTCCTGTGTTCTGTGTCAAGTCCACTACACCGTGGCTTTCCGGCCATTATTGATTCACTCACCAGCACCAGAGCATGATCCCCAAAGAGAAAGGAGGGAGAGCAAAAAGTGTTTTAATAAATTCTTACACTGTGTGAAACGTTAACCCTTACCAAGTGCCATTGCAGGATCAAATGAATTTGTTCGGTTTTCCTCTTTTCCAGTCTTTTGAATGGACACGGATTTATAAATGCCCGCCAGTAGACAAAACGGACAGCATTTACAATTGTAATGTAGGCTGTGACCAACTACGAAGTAGAAGATTATAAACTCAACTACCCCTGCCAATCTACCTTGCTTAAATCTGGAGTAGCATACTGTTGATTGGAACCTGTAAAACCCCTGGACTCTAAAATCATCATTGGTTGTGATTAATTATTTCTTGGGCTTTTACATCTTTTTCATAAGGTGACTGATCAGTTGTCCAGAGAGCCTGCTGACAGCGTGCATCATGGGAGCCTTTTCATGGCCTGTGCAGAAGTGTGGATCTCCATCCGCCCTCACTCAGTCATGACAATGCCGCGTTGTCATCAACAATTCAGCAGGTTTTAGTCTTCCAGGGGGTAAGCTCTCAAAAGGGCCCTCTATTTCCTCCTCATGAAAGTTAAATGGTGAAGTACTCCTGTTCTTTCCTGTGATTAGTGTGTCACACTTAAAATGCCATTTTAAGTAATCCCATCCTTCAGGCTTTACATCCTCCACAGGTATTAACTTGGGGAGTAATCCTAAGCTATTTGGAAGTGGAAAAACATATAAAGATCTGCCACTTCATGTTTAATATTCGATCTGCCTGGTACATGTGATATCCAGTACTGACAACTTATACAGACAGCGACAGAGTCTAGTAGAGTCTTACTGCTTCAACCATGGCCCTGATGTTTAATCTCAGTTTGTACTGTCTTATAACTACAGATCAGATTGAAAACACCCTGCTAAAAATGTAGCAAAAAAGGGCTCACTACAGCTGTTTTAACTACAAGTTCACATTTATTAAACAAAATCACAGCAGTTGAATATTGTCTTTGTAATTGTGTTTCAACCTATAAACGAACTAGAGACCAAATACAACACTGCTTCTAATTGTATGTTAAAAGCAACCCACTAGCCATTGTTGAATCAAGGGTCATTTTTGACCCAAAGACCTCTATGTCTAGACAGAAGCATGCTACAAATGTCTGTGTTTTGCCATGGAGTGCAATGCTGCAGTTGGGGATTCTGCCCCTAAGCAAATCTGCTCCTGGGTCCTTGGATCATTGATTTCAACCCTGGCTGACATCAGCCACTGCAACAACAAAAAGCAACCACATGAGACTATTTCACCTCAACCGTAATTAAAGTGTCACCTTTTAAAAAGTCACATGTACTTTGAATCTCCGGGGTTCCGATAAGATCTCTAAAAGCAAGGGAAGTGACTGTAACCGAGTCGTGTCCAACTGAGATCTGCTTTAATTCATTTGTTGTGCTCAAGTCCGCTAGTATTTCCAACTACAGTACAACTATTGTAGGGATTATAAATGAATGATTTGGTTGACTGGCCCACAGATTATCACCCTCTCTAATTTCTTACTCATATAATATCTGGCAAACAGAGTGAATATTTCAAGGTATGTCCTGTACGTGTTAAAACTTACACTAACCACCAATGTCTTTGTGAGAGAGAGTTTTGAAGTGCAGAATGTGGCACAGGTAAAGGAGTGGTGGGGGGCGTTTCTTTCCCCTCCCATCCAAACTCTAGTAAAAGACGAAGGTAAAAAACACCCACGCAGCTTTCTGAAGACTGGACTTTCTTCCTTCTCCTTCCTTCCTGAGGCATTCAGTGAGGAAACGTTGTAATCTTTGCCAGATTGCTAGATTGTTTGAACTCCAGGGCAGTGGCACTGCACAAAGAATATCCTCCATTAGCATGCTAAACTGTGACCCCTGAATGGGAGATAGTTCATACAAACAAGTGCCTAAGTGAATGACCGAAAATGACATAAAAACTGTAATAATGGAGCTTGACGACATGAGAGACTACAGCTTGGTCCAACAACTCACAACATACAGGCCCATGTCCGCTAGTGTTGGTCTTTTTGTCAGTTGTGCATATGTGTCTAAATGCTTCCAACATTAAAAAGTCTGCTACGTCTTCATTTCCTGGGTGTCCTTTTGGCTGACATGCTGTTTTACAATTACAAATTACGATGGTCAATTCCATGTTCCAGCCTGGGGCTGTCCCAGGGTTGCATTAGGACAAATAAGTCATTTTATTTATTTTTTCCCGGTTCACACTTCTGGAGTATTTATGTCTGGAACCTTTAGAGAGGCACCACCATTTAAAATCTTAGTGAACAATCAATTCAATGCTAATTTGCTGTACCCACGCTCCGTTGCCATCCTGACTGGCTGAAAAAGACTTACTACATACACACTAGTGTCATGTTTTGAATGGACAAGTGGTTTAGGAAAACAAATTGCTGATAGAAATTTTTTATTCATCCTCAAATTGCAGAAACGAAATACACAGCCATTAGAATCCAAAGAATCGTCCATTTTTAGAAAGTATGCAGCTTTGTAAGTATTTGGGAAGGCTATGACAAACATATCCGACAGAACAAGGGAATTATAATCTACTACAACAGAAAAGGTAGAAAATATTCCATTAAATGCCTTACTCATAATGTGAAGATGATTTTGAAATATGAGTGAAGCCCCTTGTCTACAAACTATGCTATGTTAATTTGGTCCATGACAATAAAACATAAAGTGGATCATTCAAAGAAACACTCCTGTGCTTTATTCAATTTCCATCTCACTAAGCTTAACTCAAATTTATATTATAAGCAAATCATCTGGATTGGATAATTCAAACCCCTATCTAAGCTTACACCTGCTTGAGGGAATTACGTTGAAACCTTAATATACCTTTAAACCTGTCAAGCAAATGAGATAAACGCATTCAAAACCTGTTCTGCTGTTCACCGGCTTAATTCTTGCCGATGGAGTCTTTGCTCACACCCGCGTATAGGCAAGTCCTTTTTTTTCTCTTTCAGTTAAGGGCACTGAAGCACAGTCCAAGCCAATTAAAAATTAGACGCAAGGTCAGAAAGAATCAACCCATACGCTCACCGCTGACTCTGCTTAGGATTCAGATTCTGCAACACCACCCCCCCCCAACACACACACACACACACACACACACACACACACACACACACACACACACACACACACACACACACACAC
>JAOVYW010003854.1:0-13656 GCA_025775045.1 Hiodon tergisus | reverse complement strand
TGTGTGTGTATGTTTGTGGTAGGGTGTGTGTGCGGGTACTGTGCATGTTTGTAGTAGGGTGTGTGTGTGTGCGGGTACTGTGCATGTTTGTGGTAGGGTGTGTGTGTGCGGGTACTGTGCATGTTTGTGGTAGGGTGTGTGTGTGCGGGTACTTTGTATGTTTGTGGTAGGGTGTGTGAACTGACATGCCCACATGGCTTATGGCAGTTAGCATGTGTTTGTGCATACCTTGGTGTACGGGTTGCTTCACGCACACTCGTGTCACTGTTTTCCAATTGCATTATCCTAAATCACAGTGAACTGAGGAGTAACAACCGACATTCATGTCGCGGACAATTTTTTGGGTCCAGTGAGATGTTTAGTGGCCGAGTTCTGAGAGGGTGGCTGCCCTAAACCGCTTGGTCAACTGAGTGATTTCAGACTCCTGCCTCCCCATAATCCCCACATGCTGAGACAAAAATAACAGTTTTTTTCTACAGGAAAAAAAATCTCAACAGCGAGCTATTTATTGGGCTCATTCTCGTAGCATCCAATGATTCCTTTTTCCCATCCCAGCTGTTTGTACACAGAGGAGGAACATATGGGAACATAATGAGTCTCACAACTGTCTCACCCCCATCTGCTTAACAACTGCTGTCCACCCTTCACTGAATGTCTCTTCTCGGCTGGAGGAGTTACTGCCCTTGAAGGGAAGGTACATGTTTGGGACTGAGTCAGTGAACTGACAGACTGAGGAAGTTTCACCATGCTGTAGATCATGCTGAAGGGCAGCATTCTTTCCCTCAGGATAATTGGGGGCCAATGGCATCTCCGTCTTTCTGATGGATGGTGACGGGTCAGCTCTCGCAGCTCGGATCAGTTCAGTCTCCCCACCGTCCTAGTGCAGACACAGGACGGGAGGTAGAAAGGCCGTCAAACTTCAAAGCTAAAGCCAAATTTCAATTTAGAATATTTTACCACCTCTGTTAAATAGATATTTTCAGCACCACTCCCCATATGGAGCAATTTATTAATAGGTCTTTTTCCCTGCAGTAAATGTGTCTGGCAGGTGGGTTGACAGCAGCTCTCTGGGTGGCTTGGTGTCTATTGTTTTGCTGGTTAAACGACCTGCAGTCTCCAGACTGAAATACACATTTCATGAATTCTGACAAGTCTGAGATCTCCTCAGCATGTTGCTCTTGTTCTGATCCCCACAGAGATAGGGGGGTAGGGCTTAAAAATCTCTAATTATTTTTCAAGAGACCAAGCAAATCTCAATAGCCCCCCTTCCATAACCATAAATATTCTATAAAAAAGATATGCATGCATATACATATATATATATTAAAAATAGCGGTTGAAAATAATAATTTAATTAAATACTTGTAATCACGCACAGGAGCAAAAGTTTTAATACTGTACCATAAAATGTAGGAAAGGAAATATACACCGTATTGAGATTTTAGACTTTTAACTTTTTATTTTAGGTATTTTTTGAAAACGTTTAATAAAAAATAAAAATAAAATATATATATAGCCAGTGAGTGTGCATAGGAGAAAAGTGGGGACAAATATGATAAAATATTGACAGGGTTCTGCACCAGACAGCTTCGGCTGGTCCTAGGTCAGAAACGTCATGCCTGTGCTTGGCTGTTGGGGGCAGCAGTGTTGTAAAGTCTTTAACAAGTGCCTTGGAAAATGAATTAAAAGACCACCTCTGGTTCTGGAAGGACATGGATAGCATTTTCGCTCCTCTTTGTGGGTGGGTCCAAATCCCTTTTGGGTCATGTTGACTATTTTTCAAGTGGTTTGGTGTCTCAACGGTGAATTAGTTGGAAGCATGAATCAGAGCAAAGCTGAGAAAACAGAACCCTGAACGGGACAGCTCCCCAATATCAATCTCCCTTATCTTGTCATCAGCAGTCTGCACTAGGTCTATATTTAGCACTTCTGCCTGAACGCTACTGTAATGCGTCTCTGTTGCGAAAACAGCAGGACAGAAATTATTGGAAGAGCTGGATCTGGGAGTGGAGATCAGGGCTTGGTGGTGGACCTGATCAGAGCCTAGTGGAGGAGATTAGGAACTAGTGGTGGATTCATTTTGAGCCTAGTGGTGGAGGAGATCATGGCCCTGTGGTGGAGACAATCAGATCCTGGGGTTGGGTGGAATATTTTTAATTAATCGAAATGTAACATCATGACACAATTTCGTTGTAGGGTCTATGTTTGATTCATATTTTCTTGTTTTGCCAGATCTTTTTTTCTGCCCTTCTCTTTTTACCTGTCTCTAATGGCTGTAGTTCGCCCACACTCGGGATTTAGAGTGAGTGAGTCTCTCCCTCTCTCTTCTGACACTGCCAAGTGAATGTGGAAGGCAGTTTATAAGACGTGATTGAATAACTCTGAGCCCTCGCTGCCTCCCGAAGTTAACAAGCCCCTCGGTCTGGAATCATAATTCAGCACCGTTTCCAGTGTCACATTAATGGGCTTGGTGGCCCATTTGAGTTTGATTGTGATTAAATCTCTGTTGTGCCTCCCATTTCACCGTCACCATCATTATGCTTACCTCAGTGTTGTGCTATACTCCATTATTTGGTTTTGTTTTTAAACTTGATTGCTTATTTTAAAGAGTTTTCCATAGAGTTTTTTCCATTGTTAGCGGTGCAGGTGGCAACATCTACTCATCAGACTACTCTTTGTCTCTGCTGGCTATTTACCTGCCATCTTCTTGTTTTCTGCCGTACGGCCAAAATGTAATCGTAGCACCAATTAATTTTTTTAAACTATAGCAAGTTTGTACGTCACTCTGCATACGAGTGTCTGTTAAATGGCTAAAATGTAAAATCATAAAGTAAATCAGCCATCCTGTTTATGGTAAACATACAGGATTTTCACATCTTTTCTCAGTTAGGCCTGTTCATTTCACAATTTGTTTCGTCTGTTAGAATGATTATTAGTCTTATGAATGTGCGGATATCACATGACAAACATAGAAAACCGACCATTGCCTGGACAAGAAATCCCTTAGCCTCTATTTTTATTTTTTTTGGAGAAAGATTTTTGTTTTGTATATTTACTTTTCTTTTTGTCATATTTCAAAGATCTCGGTCCCCCATTTGTAGTACAAAATAAACTAATTTTCCATTCCAGGTTAAGGTAATCTCAAGCCTTGCTTTATATTGAATAACTAATCCAGATATTTCATACTGTGATGTTCCGAAAAAGGGCTGATTTTCCTCACAATCTTTGATGTAGGAAAGGACGTGACAAATTATTTATAAGGCTAGTCCTTTGAATATTTTCTGAAACAGAACTGAAGGAAAATAGAATCAGGATTGCTTTTATTTTGAGAAGACGGCTTAGCATTAAGCCCCCTAATGAGAATCTAAATCAGAACAAGCAGCATGCTGGTTCCTGTCAGATAGGCAGCCTTTGGGGAACATGAGAGAGGGCGATCCCAATCATAAATGCCTTTTTCTCCCTATAGTCCTCTTTGTCTACTGCTAAGAAAAAGAAAGGAAATGATTTTATTGGTTCAAGTTTGAGCTTACCCTAAGGGAAGTCGTGTGAGAAGTGGGACTTCGGAAACCCTGCTGTGCAAGGGGATCTCTCTAACAGTGCTGTCAGCAAGTATACAGCCTAGATCCTTACCAACATGGCTTTACTTGTTCAAAATGTGGCACAAAATTACCTATTCCCAGAGTTTGTTTGTTTTGCTTTCTATATACATAGTGGATTGTATAGCGAAGTGCTAGCAGATCATTGATAATACGCATGCTAAATGCTTCAGTATTTTACTTTATATAGTATAGTTTATGAGAGGGACACAAAACATGCTGAGAAAGAGAAAATTTGGTTGCAGAGAACGTATGTCACCCTGTGAAAAACCTCTTGGTAAGGGGCAAAGAAACTGAACGTTTACCAGAGAGCCAACAGCAGCTGTCTGCCAGACAGAAGTGGATCCAGGGCCTCTCTCCCACGCTGCGTGGGTGGACATTGCTCCACTTGTGGTTTTTTGGACCTACTGGAGATTGTACAATGGCTTGTGCTTACAGTTACATAGCTAGACAGCTCTGCCAGAATGAATCTATGGGCGTGCTGTGCTGTGGCACGGGAAAGACATTGTGGTTGTGAGCCATGGAGACTAGATGGGCAGGTGCCAGAACTCTTCTCGACGGCCCAGGAAGGGCCAAACCCTCACGCCCTGTGTTTTATTGACCATTGATTAAAAATACATCATGGTGCATTGAAATAGATGACGTGGTAACAGAGTGGTAAACGGGGTCATTCTAGGACAGGTCACTATTTTGGTTTTGGTAATTTCTTGCTTCTTAGAATGAAAGCCACATGCATAAACTGCATTTCAAAGAGGAACGGTGGGTGCCATAATGGTTTTTGGTACTGAACTGACCTGCCCAAACGGTTAGTTTCAACCCCGGGGAGAATCGCGACTATGGGCTTGTGCACGGGAACCAATATGAATTCTTTTGAGAATAAAAATGGATGGGTAGCAATTTAAGCCACTTGTTAAATGTCTGCTGAGTAAATTATACTCTTTCTCCTTTAGTCTCTATTTTACCAGTTTGTTGCCTGAAGCGCCAGACATTAACACGAAAACATAGAAGCCATCCTGGTTTGTGGTTAGCGTTTCATTTATGATTAGTGGGTGGTCCGACAAGTTTATTGAAGACCAGCCCGGGAGCGACCCCATAACAAAGCGCAAAAGTGTTTCTCACTGGTTATACATTTTCTTTACTTTTCACTCCCTCTAATCCACCGAATTCCATTTGCCTATTTATGTGGCAGACATTTCCCCACCTTTTTGGTTTTACCTTCTAACACCATTCAGATTCAGTTACTCATGAAAAGCCAAGCTTCCTAACAGATCCAAACCCAAAATCAGGTAATGTGCAAAGAGTTTATCCAGCTCTTCATCCCTTTAATCTCTCACCACTTGCTTCAGAGAACCATTTCCTGTGTAACAGGAGGCTAGTGAGACCTGAGGAAACTGCAGTCCAAAACTCAGGAGCAGCCATTGAAGATGCAGGAGACTTGTATTTCTGCATCACTCGTTAGATTATCTTCTCTCCCTTTACTTCTAACATACATTTCACTCCATTTCTAGATTGCCATCTCATTGGAGCCTCTTGACGTAGTTAATCAGCTTCTTTGCTCAACTTGTGTAATTTAACAAGTGTCGCATTCATCTCTCTATGCCTGATTTTTTGCTAAAGAGTACTGCAGTTACACATGTGTGTGTAACTCCAGGAAAACTGCCAGGACTGCAGCAATATAAAATTACCTATACATTTCAGTTTTGATTGGAATCGCCATTTGATAATGCTAGGGAAAAAGGCAAAAAAAAAAAAATTCGGCAGGGAATCTCGGGTGCCTGCAGGCTGTGATGTGGCGTTATATCCGTGATACACAGCCATGAGACAATCTGAAAAAATGTGGTTGAGCAGACATGAAGACGGACCTTTATGACCCAAGAAAAGCCAAATAAGAGGTTGATGGAAGTCAATACGTTCACATAAATACATTTTTATTCATTTAAAACCGCCTGATTTTCTACATTCGAGTTTCACATTACCAAAGCGCAGATGAATGCGTTTTCACAACAGGACTAGAAGGTCCGCCACTCACTCTGCTATGAAGTAAAGGCCGGTAACTAACAGCACTGAGGAATGTCTCCTGTGTATATACGCACCTTCCAAAACCAGCAGAAGAAAAACGGACAGGGAGTGTGCCTGCCGCCGCCGCCTCCAACATGGATGAAGCCAGAGAGGCCACGCTAATTGTACCCTTTGCTTTAACTGGGGCCCAGTATAAACAAGCATCATGCCCACCAGAGCAGAAGGGCAAGGGCAACCAACATTCCTCAAAGTGGGGGTGCCTTTAATGTGATCACCGAAATTAAAGTATACATCAACCGTCGGATCACTTCAACAGGACTTGAACCAGTCTGGTTACCACGACATGACGCATCCGGTTAGGAGTACCCTCCAAGAAATGTCATTGAATCAACATTTTTAGCGGTTTTAATTTTCCTTAACGAAGCATTTACAGGGGACCGGTAAAGAACAGATAAATGAAAACCCGCCATAATTTAAGAGGAACATTTGGGTATGGTCTTAGGTAGCCATTTTAAGAGACAAGATTGGTTATATTTTACCAACAAAATTAAATAACATGCCACGTAGCCGAATTGAATTATGCTTGACGTAAATGGCTAATGAGAAGCAACTTCTAAAACCAAGTGTTTTTGTTGGCCCGGGTCAGAAACGCACTTATAGCATGAACGTACGGATTTTCCTGGAGGAGGTGAATAGGCCACGACTTTTAAGTTTCTAAAATATCTAACAAAATCCTAAACCAACGCATCGGAGCACAATGGAGCACTATATCTTTTTGTAAAACACTGTGCTCAATTTTAAAAATGCTACTTATTGGATGAACTTAAAGATCAGTTCCAATTTTAGCAAAATAGTCCAAAAAACAAACACTCAAGAACTAACAACTTTTAAAATACATCTAAGATTTTATTCTATGACAGACATTTTGGCCGTTATTACAAGCTAGGTAAATGAAAAGCAATACAACTTGTTCGAACGCGAGCTTCTTTACGGGCCCACGTGAAAGGCACGTAAATTAAAATACACGTTCAATTTTGATCTGCTCAACATCGGAACTTCTCCCAGAAACGAGCCCAGAGCAACAGAGACAAACTCTTCGCGGCAGCCAAGCTGTCCACGGTCATAAGCACGCTTTCCGGGAGATTGAGCATGACAGAGTACGCTCTAGACTATTTTTCCCCGCTTACCACTCGAAGGCTTCTTAGAGGTCACTGATAGCTAGAGAGAAAACAGCAACCAAATTCGTAAGAAGCGACCAAAAATTAGGGTTAGAAAAAGTACTCTGTCTAACTTCCTCTCTTCGAGTAAAGTATTTATATCTGTAGTGACGTCATATTTGGCCGCACCTTCCTGAATTTTAATGTGGCTCTTGACCGTAAAGCGTACAATAGCAGAACATATTCAAGCAATGATCGTGCGTATTATGTTTTCATCAAAACTTGATAAGTACTTTTATATTGATCCTATTCTTGTTTAGTAATTGCATACAAGCACAGAGAAAACCAACCGTTGCTTGGATTTTAGAATTTGTATTTTGATAAAATGTCTAGGATTCTGTGTACCCTGGCCTTTCTCATACATTCTGCCCTTTGAATTTAAAACAATCACCAAACGCATGATGGATCGTGTTTTTAAAGAGAGACAGGAATGACTGAAAGGAGACTTATTTAATAGCAACAGCAACTGCCAAGTGCACCCAGAGCTTTGTTTTGTGCTGCATGGGATATCCAGCTTTGTTGGGTCGAGGGTAAGAAAAAAAGAATCATGTTTTACTTGCATTTGTTCAACAAATAAAATGTTAAAAAATAAATATGTGGTATATGATATTAAGGAGACAAGGAAATCAAATGTTTTGTATTGAGTAACAATTCCGGATGGTACACACTTCCCTATTCTCAAAGCTAATATCATGTTGTATAATTTCCAGGTAGCAAATCGAACAATGAACACTAGGTCAACTGTAAAATGTTCATTCCATGGATTGAAAAAAAATAATGATTCCATGCAGTCATAATGATCTATGGAACAACCTATATCTTGGTTCACAATTCTTGGTTCACTTGGCACTACCTCCCCTCAAAACACACACTTGTCCAGAATTCCCAACTGCTTCGAAATTGAGATTCATCTATGCAGTGGTTCATTTTCCAAGTACCCTGGGAAAACTTTGATGGCGTGGAACAGAACTGGAAAGTGGATCTCTGAAAGAGAGTAACTGGGGAAAGTGTTTTTTTAAATGTTTTTTTTGTTTTGTTTTAAATCTCCACACAATACTTAAACTTGATAAAGCTTTCCAGTGTTTTTGTGAGTTTAGTCACTGAAGGAAAATCTGCTGGTGCTGCCTTTCCATTTTATGGGATTGAGGTTGATTTATTTTAACATCTGTGTGTTTTTGTGAGTGTGTGAGAATGAGAAAAGTATTAAAACCAGAAGGAACATCAGTTTGCCTAACAACTTCAACTGATTCATGCTAACCATTTTCAGTTAAAAAATATTTAATGTAAACAACAAATGGGTTCTTGGGAAATTCCTTCTTGTTTCTCAATTATGTGAATGCAGGCTACCAACTGTAATTAGCAGCTGCTGAAAGCCCACGTTTCCTACCCATCTGCAAAATCTATGGGAGAATATTACTGCGTGGGTGTAATTCTGATGCTGATATGTGAAATGCTATTAAATAATAATTATTATTAATAATAATATTAATTTTTTTGAATGCTTAATGTGCTATTGAATACTTGAGAAACTGCAGTTGTTGCTGTGGTCTAATTTTTTTAATGAATCTTATTAAACCAGTTATGTTATATGTTATATATAGCTATGATAGATAAAGCTTTCTGATGTCCTTGCTCCAATGTGTACTGTGTGGAGTAAAAGTATGACACCAAGCAGCTTTATTTATTTACACAATGATTGTGTTGATGGTGGAGCTATGATGGTGTTGGACGTGTGGGGGTTATGGCAATCCTTTTGGAGGGGGTGAATGCCTAGTTCCCTGCTCGTGTCCTTGTACTGTGACTGTCATTAAACCCTATTGCGTATCTGCTCCCCAGCCGGTGACACAGTCCCTTTCTCTCACTTTATATTCCCTCGGCTTTGACAGACTCCACCCAGCCTCTTCCTGGCGAGTTTCGCTAAGCTAATGGTCACAGACACCATTGGATCTGACCTCAGTTCTTTCACTCGGGCAGGTGTGCTGCATGTCCCGCAGGAACCGCGCCGGGACCACAAGTCTCTCCCTGAGATGCCTGGGGGTAGCATTGCCATCGACACTCTACCGGACAACCTGACACACATTCTGGTGAGCAGAGAAGGTGCAATACTGAGAAGTGTGTGTGTGTGTGTGTGGGGGCTATGTAAATGCACTTGCTTCTACTTGGTTTTATTTGCTTCTTTTGGCTCTTCCTGTTTGCTCTTAATATGATACGCCTCAGTAGCTCTCTGTGTCGGTTTGAATATGCCAAATAAATAAATACTTGTATGTGTGTGTGAGGGCGGGGAGCAGAGCTGATGCAATAGAGCCAATGGACTCGGGAAGAGGTCCTTTCAGCAGATACTCAAATTCAGCCTTTGGCTCTGGAAGGAAAGAAAATAAGCAACGTGTGCGTCAGCAAGCACACGGTCAGCTTTAACAACAGTCACCAGTTACCGGTATCAGTCATCGCCTAATAGATCTCCTGAGCAACCTCAGGAGGGGCGGCAAGCGTACTGAGGTCCAGTCAGGGGAACTTATTGCTGGAGAGATGAGCAGCCAGGGCATGTTCTCCTGGGACGCATCGGGGGATCATGCTTTGTTTGCAGAGGTTTCTGCTCCTTGGACCCAGCATGGTGACTTCCTTTTTCCAGTGATTCCCCTGCAACTCATCTGTGCTGTAAGAGTGTCTTAAGTTAAAAATACAGCCCTGATTTAGAGCTAAAAATCTGCCATGCCCCTTGTGAGGTTTTAATTAAAGTTATAGTGAATGCAGCTTGAAGATTTAGTTAGCTGTCCTCCAATGTGCTATCCCATGTTCTGTTTCCAGCCAAGGCACTGAGCTGGACCATCGTTCAAAAGCCTAGTGTCTTGAGTTTGGGTCACATATGGGCTTAGCTGTAATTCTACTCTGCTAAGATTGAAACGTTCTCCAAAGACAGCCCCACTCTCCCAGAATGTTGTTTTAATTTACTCTTAATTAGAACTATACTGGTTTCCCCACAGCGGTTTTAGTAAACATGTTGGTGGTGCAGTGGTTAAAATAGTGGCAGTCCAAGCTGTTTGATTCTCGGCCAGTTTGGGGTGCACGTGTCATGCTTCAGAAATACATTGAACAGTGTGCTTCCTGTCTTCAAAGACGGCAGTGCCAGCTGTAGGTGATCTACATTGTTACATTGGTAGTTCAGGAATCGGACACGTGGCCTGGTGTGATTGCCACTTCAAATCAAAGACATTACTATTGTAAAGTCAAGGACAGTGATTTTAAGTCAAATTCGATGTATTTTGCAAGCTTCCTTAAATAAGGATCACTCTGAGAAAATGTTTAAAAAGGTTGTGTGTTTGTTAATCTCACCACTTCTGTCATTTAGAATTCTGTGTGTGACGGAGATATCTAACGATAAGTGCTATCCAAGTGAATTAAATTAAATGAATTCAATCACACTTCCCTCACATCTTGCATATTAAAAACCAATGTGTGCCTTCCCTTGCAGAATGCATTGAGGCTTGCAGTTTCTGAAGGGGCTCATTGTCTATTGAGGTTTTTAGCTCGAATGAACAAGGTCAGACTTGAGAGATACATGCATCTCTGCTTCACTTGCCCCCTGTGAGGATCACCTGCCCTCTGTGAGGCTCACCTGCCCTCTGTGAGGCCAGAAATCTTTACAGCTGCTCATTACACTTATTTGAATTTCATGCAGATTTCGAAAAGCTCCCTGCTAGTCAGCGAGTGTGTGCCTTCTAAAGAAACACTGTCTTTCTACTCCCCGCCTTCTGTCATTTTTTTTAGGAGGACTCTCACAGGTACTACTCGTGGCACAGTTTTGGATCGGCAGAGGAGCGCACCCAGCAACTCTGGGTGGACCTGAGTGACCCTCGTCTTAGCCAAGTCAGAATGCACGGAATTCTGTCCAACACGCACCGGCAAGCCGCGGTGAGACGCACACACGTCGACACAACCACACATCCACACACCTACCACACACACCCAACACACACGTCGACACAACCACACATCCACACACCTACCACACACACCCAACACACACGTCGACACAACGACACAAACCCAATACACACAACGACACAACCACACATCCACACACCTACCACACACACCCAACACACACATCGACACAACCACACATCCACACATCCACACACCTACCACACACACCCAACACACACGTCGACACAACCACACATCCACACACCTACCACACACACCCAACACACACGTTGACTCAACCACACATCCACACACCTACCACACACACCCAACACACACGTCGACACAACCACACATCCACACACCTACCACACACGTCAACACAACCACTTGTCCACCACACACATCCACACCTTCACACATCCACCACACACATCAATACACACACACACACACGCTCACTCCCCTACCACATAAATTCACAAAAACAAACCACACAAAGCTGGAACGAGAATGTGTTGGTAGAGGAACACTATAGTTATTAATGCAACCACTAAATAAAATAGTGACACATCATGGCTTAAGAAATTGGTATTAATCTAGTTATGTGGCACTTTATATGTATGTTCCTTAACATGCATTATTAAGTGAATACTGGTAGCATATTTTACACGACAAGCAAATGGTGACTTATTTATGTTGCTTCCATATGTCTGGAATGTCAATCACACGGTCAATCTCATAAATATATACCCAATTTTAATTATTTCTAGGCCAGTTACTGACAGCTTAATGAATCAATCACGACTTTGGATGCAGATTTACATCTTTGGTGATTGGACGAGAATTTTGGATACTACATGAATCCCCTGACTGCATCACTTCTCTCTCTCCTAGCGGGTAGCCCTCTCCTTCGATTTCCCCTTTTATGGACATTCCTTGAGGCAGATCACCATAGCAACAGGAGGTATGGCACACCGCTCAACTTGCCAGCGGGACTGCGGGGGTTCCGATGTCAGCATCTGTCACTGCAAATTTTTCAGCCCTTTCCAGGCTGATTTTGTCTTTTTACCATATTGTGTAGGACCCTTACACAGATGTAAGTTAGTAAGTTCCCTCACAGATGCATGTATGCAGTGCCACTTAAAAATCGACACTTTTTCAATTTGTTTACTGGAAATTTACTGGGGCAGTTGTGTGTTCTGAACAAGGGTACTACATTACTGTTACACCACTATTACCTACCTAAGTAGTAACACAGGGATTTTATTACATTTTTATTATCATCAGTAAGAATCTCAAACAGGATTTTTCCATTGAAATAAACGCTTGAGAGAATTCTGGAAATTTGTATTCTGCCTGCCTTCTTGTTTGTTGGACCGACAGCATGTTAGCTTATCTCACCTTGGTACCCCTGCTAATTAACACACACTCAAGTTGTTCACAGATGCAGCAATGAAGATCCGTAAACTTCCGTGAACATCGTCTCATTATTAACTTTACCAACACGTAATAGAATATTGTTGAGGTTTTTATCGTTGGTGATGGATGATGCTCTGAGATTATGATCAATATGAACAGCAAAATTAAATTTGAACAAAAAAGAGTAAAGGCATTGTGTGCATACATGCCCTCCGTTTCAGTGGGCTGAGTAAACATGAGTTTAAACACATTTTTCTCCTCACCCACGGGCTGCTTGATTGCAGCTCTCCCTTTGTGGAGAGGCTTGTGTTGTTTATCCAGACGCTGAGACGAGTAGACAAAAACCGCTCAGATCCCCCACACTCACGCTGTAACCATCGTCATCGCTCCCACATTGTCCAAGCTTGGCGTGCTGGTGCTCTCCGCCTGTCACCGTGAGGCGCTGTTGCGTGTTTCCCCAATCCCTGGGTGCTGTCACTCTGCGGTAGGTAACCAGTATGGCATCCAGAGAGGGGCTCACCACTCATCTCCCATCTCTCTCAGGGTTCATCTTCATGGGAGAGATTGTGCACCGCATGTTGACAGCCACCCAGTATATCGCCCCACTTATGGCCAACTTCGACCCCAGCTTCTCCAAGGACTCCACTGTGCAATACATGGATGACGGTGGGCACATGGTCCGAGCTTTGGGCGGGGGGGTGGGGGGTGGGGGGTTTGGGGGTTGATGAAAGGAGGAACGTGTTCTGTAGCAGGTAACAGAGGGGGCCCCAGCGGTGAAATGTCCAACCCTGTGTGGTCCCACCCAGGTGAAATGTTTGTGGTACAGTGGGACAGGGTGCGGCTCCAGGGCAGGGAGGAGGAGGGAGCCTTCACCTTCCAGGCTGTCCTGCACCGCGCAGGGACCATCGTATTCAGTTACAGAGATGTGAGTCGCTTCTGTTCGCGCGTTACTAGCGTGTTACCAGCGTGTTACCAGCGTGTTACCGGTAGTGCTCCCACTTAGACACGTGGTCTCTCACACTCTGTCACCAGTGTGTTAAACACACTCAGCAATAAGTTTACTCACATCTAAAGTAAGAACTCATTAGTGCAAATATGCATTATTGGAATCACACAAAAAAAAAACAGCAGTAAATTATATTATGTCACAAAAGGCCATTAGGATTGACAGCGAGAATACATCAAGCAAACAATAAATAATAATATGAATGAAACATTCTGACAAAATCCTTATCATAAGAGATGAAGAACTGCTTCTATTTGGCTATTAATTCTCTTCTCTATTGCAGATTTCTACATGTAATTTTCAGATAAGATATTTTCAGACAAAAAAAAAAAGTTTTTTGGAGCGTTCCCAATTGCCCGTGTACATATTTTATTGATTGAAATGAACTGTGTCTTTCTCTCTCTCTCTCTCTCTCTCTCTCTCTCTCTCTCTCTCTCTCTATCCCCAGGTGCCATTGCTATTAGAGGAGATC
>JAOVYW010003852.1:1440-13657 GCA_025775045.1 Hiodon tergisus | reverse complement strand
AGTGAGGAAAGGACGGATCGTCCTTATGTCACTGAAGATGAATCTGCAGGATCGAGTCACTGAAGTGGTGGGGTCCTTGAAGGACAGGTCATGGTCCTGGATAACTCCCAGATTCTTGAGTGCGCGGCTTGATGAGACTGTGGTGCCAGTGATATGAAAAAACATGAGCAGAGATTACTTTGCCTAGAGATTATTTTTATTAATCCTATGTACTAAGTAGCAGCTAGCTAGTTAAGTGGTCTTAGAGGGCTGAAACGTCAATCCTGCTTGTGGTGTTTTAACCAGTTATTTAAAAAATGAAGTATCTAACTTAACATTACTAATAAACTTAACATTTATTGAGATTGGCTTGGAAAATAAAATTTTATTGTTAAGCCAACTGAAATATAACTATAATCACTGTATTGATAAGAAATTGATCTTGTATAATCCCATAAAAGTAAGTAGTAAAAATGAAACTATGCATTGTGTTTTATGTTCCCTGTTACGAAACCAGCTGCTGATACATTTAATGAAGAATCCAAATATTGTTGGTAAGGGACAGTGTCTCGCCATGACGGCCTAGCAATACAACTCTTTCACATTTAGCATGGCACCATTCAATACATTAGACAGATTGATACATAGTGACATGCTTCTGTATGACAACGATGTCAACCATATGCCGTTTTGTTACCTCACTGGTAATTTATTTCAGAGAAGCATCTCAAATCACAACGGTTTACCGTTTTCACCTCTCATAATACTGATATCACATTTCATATTGTAGTGAAAGATCGCTGCTGTAGGATATTTCCATTTTGTCGGGAAGACAGTAATTAGTTTGTTTGCTAGTATTGTAGGAAGATTCCATACAATGGCAAGAGGTTCACATCTGTTGTTAATATAATTTTTCTGATGCAGTAATGTAGTAAACTACAGCATTTGGATAGATCAAGGCTACAGAGGGACATGCCAATGGACATATAAATTAAGATGCTTTAATCAAAAACGTTCCTTTTCCAAATCTTTCATCCCAAGTATTTTAATCTATTGAAATTTAAGCATGAAATATTTGAAATGGTGGGAGGTACATAATATATGAGGCTTTTTATGCCAAAATTCATACTTAGCCTCTCACACATCTTTCTCACACATCATCTTTCTCTCTCACACTCACTATCATATTGTCTTACATACACCATCATACTCTCTCACAAACCATATCATACTCACATACACATACTATCATGTCTCTCACAGATGCTATTATACTCTCTCACACACACTATCATACCTGCACAATGGAAAGTTATGGTGCGTGAGAGAGTATGATAGTGTATGTGAAAGAGAATGGTAGTTTTTTTTTCTTTTCTTTTTTAGTATGATAGTGTTTGTTAGAGACAATGGTAGTATGTGTGAGAGAGTATGATAGTGTGTGTGTGAGAGAGAATGGCAGTGTTTCTGAGAGAGAATGGTAGTTTTTTTCTTCTTTTTTGAGTATGATAATGTTCGTGAGAGATAATGGTGGCATGTGTGAGAGAGAATGGTAGTATGTGTGAGAGAGAATAGTAGTGTGTGTGAGAGAGAATGATAGTTTTATTCCCTTATTTTTTAGAGAATATGATAGTGTTTGTGAGAGAGTTTTATTATAATGGAAGGCAGTTTGATTGAAATGGAAATGGAATTCTCAGTTGATTGGGCGTCGGTTCACAAAGACAGCCCCCCAATTTTTCTTTAGTACCTCACAGCACTGTCAGTAATGGCTGCAGCCACGTGTTTTACAGTGATTTTTCTATTCCTTGAAGCTAAATTTTTGTTTTTGGAGGTCAACAGCAATGAGGATGATATCATATATTTTTTCGGTAAAGCCTTGCATTGTATTGAGGAAATTCAAAGAGTTACAGAGAGCATGGGTTAAGATAACATGGATCAGGACAGGCTATGTAGAGAGCTTAAAGACCACACACAAACTGCATCTTCCTTTCTAACCACTGGTCAGAGGTTTGAACAGGTGGGTAGCAGAGAGTGTATAATAGCATTGGAGACAGACTACCCATGTTTCTGTTCCATAATAAACTACTATGAAGACAGGCGGCGATAACTTTAAGAGAATCAGTGGCCAATACAGAATTATTTTGTGTCTCCTGTTATTAGAAATGATTGTCCTAGTCGCCCTCGGTACGATATACACTATATGGACAAAAGTATTGGGACACCTACACATTACACCCACAGGAGCTTTTATGACATCCCATTCTAAATCCATAGGTATTAATATCAGAAAACTGGGCCGGTCCTTTGCTTGGTTGCAATCTTGGTTGCTCCTTGATATAATGAAGGTGAATGAATTTGTCGTGAAAATATATTTAAAAAAACGCTATTGATGACAATGGAGTGTCACGGGAACTGTACACAGCCTTCTGGGAAGATTTCCTTGCTCATTGTGAGGTTGAGGAAGAACGAGTTCCAAGACTACGGCCAGACTACTCTGTGGCAAGCTGTTGAAAGAGTGTGGGTGAAAGGATATGTGGATCATGGTTTGATTCCTGTCAGGTTGTCTCCAGCATTTATATTGGCATGTAATCAGGATGTTACAGAAGTAAAATTTCGAAAAATATCCAAATTGACAAACTGAACAAAAATCATTATTTTTGCCTGTAGTACCTGGCCTTATAAGCTGTAGAAAGTATTTTATCAAAGACAAAAACGAGAATACACACTTAAAATTTTACTTTAAATAGAACACACTTACCTGAATGATTCTCATAAAACAGAAACGGATTAGATTTGTATCCAAAAATCCCCCGTCGAACAATCCTGTCCTTAAGGTCAACAAACAAGAGATGAAAAATTTCATGCACTCTTCTGAGGAATCCCCACCAACTTTCTATTCGTTGATTAGCAGTGCTTGCACCTTCCAGGTAGCTGTCAATGTTGAAATCCTGCTGAATGTTGTTGCGTTGGAGGAAACGCTGGAAGTCGTCACGTGTCCATTCTCGGTTCTACAATCACCTCTAACAATTCTAGAACAGCCACCTAAGTCATCCACCGTTTCTATGTAGTATGCTCCGATGACCTTCAGGTCACTGCTTATTTTGTATGCATTCAGCCAAATTATCTTTCTTGCAAATACCATATGGCATCAGTTTCTCATAAGAATCAAAGTGCCAGATGTAATTTGGTCCTTTTGAGAAATAGTGGAGCAGACCTCGAGTTTTTCTGTGTTCTACACCACTAGGATCCAACAAACTCAAAATTAAACATGCATCTTCTTTTCGAACATGCAAGTTGCTTTCTTTACATTTTATATACATCCACCTGTATCCATGGAGCTGGACTGACGTTTGGAGTTGCTGAATAAATTAGACGGCTTCTTCAATGCTTGAGTAGTCAGAAGAAGAACAGAAGTAATGTCTTTTTGTATTGAAGGCCAAGTTTAAATACATATCTCTATAAATTCATGCGCATCCACTCTCTTGGTTTATTTATGTGTAAATGAATGATGGCAATTACGCAATCGGAAAAAAGCTAAACACACACCGGAAACTAATGCGTGCGCACGCGAAAGATTTCTCGTGCGCACGCGAAAATTGTTTCTGTGATTTTTTTTGTTTGTTGCACAGGTCACTTCAGGGGCTCCTAGATATGTGCCCTAATATGATATTAAGGAATAAGAACAGTTTCAATATAAGACAAAAAAAATATTAACATATACATTTTGAAATTCTGCAAAATCATGTCACTCTGTGTCACAACATATGGACTTGAAATTTGTAACAAACGTAGCTGACAACCCTGAGATGGCACTATGCAAAGTTTCGGGTCAATATTAAAATTTGTGGACTTGAAAGGGGTAAATTCGGAAAAATGTAAACAATTCTCCTAAAATCACTGGATGAGCCAAGTGACTTGATATTTGGTAAAATGGTGTGGTGAATATTTATCCAAATATGGTATTAAGGAATAACCCATTCAATGTAAGACAACAGCGATATTCACAGGTAAATTTGGGAATGTCTATTAACATTATCTGCCCTGCAATGCACTACGGGTGCTCAAAGCAATTTTCGTTTTGACACGGAAAGTTTGTAGATTTAGATAGGCTCTCTAACTGCTAGATTATTTGCTAAACTACTCTTAATTAACGACAGGCGGCGCAATAGTTATAAACACATGTTTCTGGGACTTGGACTTTTTATGTAGGACAAAAGGTTTGCCGATATTAGCGAACTCTGGTGACATGAAGACTAACGTTCAGTCTAGATTAGAAGGCAACAGTGCTAGGTCTTTCTAAACGATATCACAGGAAAGGTAAGTCATTAAAGAATATAACAACTGCTTCTGAAAGTTGCCAGTGAATAAGCCTAGATAGCCAACGTAAAACATTTTATTAACATTCGCAGATTTTTATAATACACATTAAGAATGGACCGCATTTATCCAAATGTTTGTCGCGCCATAGATCAATATGTCAGCCACTGGAAAGTTTTCGTATACGAAAATGCAAATCTAATTAATGGGGAAAACGAGTCATCAGAGTGCTTCTGATGCTTAATGCTGTAAATGATTAAATCTAATTAGGTAGTGTTAAGAATTGTATTGCAGCATGCAAGTTATTGTAATAATTATTAAGAAATGTATGCATTTTTCTAAATGTCTGTGGCTTCATACAACGGATGACCAGGGAAGCTGTCACAGTACAAAGAGAATACGTCTGAGATAGAAAAGACTGCCAATCCTAGTGATTAAGGCTTGATAGCCACTTAGCCAGTGTAAAACATTTTATTCATATACGCAAATTTTTATAATACACATTAATAATTAATCGCATTTATCCAAATGTTTGTCACGCCATAGACCAATACGTCAGCCACTGGTAACTTTTCGTTTGCCAAAAAACAAATCTAATTAATGGGGAAAACGAACGAATGCTTCTGATGCTTGTAAATTATTAAGTCTAATTAGCAAAAGACTTTAACCGGATTGTTTGCGCATGCAAGTTCGTATTTGTGTATTCATAGGAAATTTTTTCTGTGACAGAGGTGCTTGTCACTGTTCTGCCCAGCATGCTTTGCGGTTGTTTATTTTGCTATTGTCTATGTGTGTTGTGCCTTTTTGGATGGTGCTGTGAATTTGTTGTTGTGTTCGTTCTTGTTGGTTTACACTGTAGAATCTGTGGGAATAATTTGGGAGAGTTATGTTAACGATCTGCGGGTGGGAATGTTATTCTTTTCTGAGGGGTCCAGGTTGTTCTCAGGGTAAAGTCAGACAAGAGCTCCATTTGACTGGCTGTAAGGCTGGAGATGGCAGGAGATCTAGATCACAAAAGTGAGGTGTTGTTGAAACCAGTGATTTCTAAAATATCAGCAATATATAGATACATTTTTTTAAATGCCTGACTTGAAAGACATGTCCAGTCTGCGGTTCAAACTAAATCTTAACTTATCAACCAGATATATAAAAAATGTGTTTTATTTAAAATCTTTATGAATCCTTGCATCTGCAATATGCAGATCATATCTTTATATATCTGACTTGGAAAGGGTTCTAAATGTTCACTTTATCAAAATGTTTATTCCATATTTTAAACTGTTTAGGGGGCTGTACAGTTTGCTGCTGTTGCTCATAGACAACTAAGGGCAATTTATTACTGTTCCTAGGTTAGATTTCAGTATTGCTGGAAGATGTAGCAATGTTTGTTAAAATATCAACTGCACTGGTCTGTAGGACTAGTATCTGAAAAGGCTACAGACCAGTAGACAATTATGGACAATTAAATACTGTGCCTACATTAGATTGCAGTGTTGCTAGAAAGATGCAGTGCTGTTTGTTTTTCATATGCCAAGGAAGAACTACTGGCGCAAGGGCGTTTTTCCGAAGTTTGGCACACTGGCACTGCATCGCTTCGTGGATAGCCACTATCCTTTGTCGTTGAATACGCATGCGTTTCATGGCCTTGCTGCACCTGAATGCGATGCGGACCATTCTTGAGGCTGTAGGTATAGAACTGTCGGACGTGGGATAACGTAACTCTGTGACCATGACTGACAATATGAGGAGGAGGAAAAACATTAAAAATAAAAACAAACAAATATATATATATATTTGTTTCCTAACATCCCTTTTTCCCACAAGTATCAGCATGGCTCTAGTAACCTGGGTTACAATGGTGTTAGATATGTAGGCAGGCACACAGTCATTTGGCTACCTAGCCTGACTGACTGCGGTCTGTTGGTCCGAAAGTCCAGGGTCCAGTTGCAGAGGGAGGTGCTGACGCCTAGGTCATGGAGTTTAAGGACCAGCTTGGCGGGGATGATGGTGCCGAATGATTTTACAGGTGGGTCAGAGCAAAGTGTACTGCCGTGGAGATGGCATCTTCTGTTGACCTATTCTGCCGATTGGCAAACTTGTGGGGATCAAGTGAGTGTGGTAGGCAAGCTTTGAGATGAGCCAGGACTCGTGATGATGGGGGTGAGTGCAACAGGTCGGTAGTCATTCAGGCTTGTTGCCACATACTGTTTTGTTACCGGAACGATGGTTGCCATCTTGAAGCAGGTGGGGACAACTGCCTGGGCTAGTGACAGATTGAAAATGTCAGTGAAAACCCCGGCCAGCAGTCCAGAACATGCCCTGATTTACCCCTGTCTCACACTGCTGCCTAATTATCTAGGGATTTCTGGCTCTTCATCTAATTCTCTAGTTCTTATTAGCACTATTATCTTTCCCACTGTAACCCCAACTTTGTATTTCCTATTTGGATTTAGCTCAAATGTAAATTTTACTGAACCGTTCGGCTCCAATATTCTTTTAATATCAGCCCACTTGCCAGTTTCCTACCTGACACTCCTCGGGCTTACTATGACCCACAGTTGTGGATTTAGTAACAGTCGTTCCTGTCGAACAGCAAACCCTTCTGGTATTCCTGCTGGTGCTAGCAGTACAGTTCTTCCACCTTCTCTGGTTTGCCACACAGTTGACCTAGTACCAATCCCAATGATTCTACTGTCCACAGTCGTTGCAACAGCGATACCCACTGTATGTCTGGAAATTCTGCTTGAACCTGCCCCAAATTACTCCACTTTGTGAGTTGCCAAAGTTTTAAATGTATAAACTGTGTATCCTGGTAACATTCAACCACTTTTAAATCTCTGTAAGTACGCTAAGCCAAAAATGCGTTCAATGTGTTTCTATATCCCCCATCAATAATAAAACATTTATCTAATACTTGCAATCCACAATACCACAAATGAGATACTCCAGAGGAACAAAAATCTTACCTATATGTCTTCTATTTATTATCTGTATGTCTTCTGATATATACTCAAGTACTCATCCTCTAACTATTGATCCTTCAACAAAGGCATTCAACTCTCCTGCGATTCTCACTTTACGCCACACTTCCAGTTATTCAGCTGATTCAACACATATTAAATATAACACATTCCCATTCATCCAATTGCCGGCACATTCACACAATTCTGACCAGAGTCGCCGTCCCGTCGGCCGCTTAGCGACTATTATGGTATAACCACCTGCTCGTGCAGGCCACTTCCTGTTAAACCAAACACAAGAAGAGCAGTATCCAAAGGGGTTATGCCTTTATTACCTGCCCGTTCAGACCTCTTTTTGATACTCTTCCCCAACACAAAAAGAGCACTAGCCACAGGTTTCCTGCCCGTTCAGACCTCTTCTTGACACATAAGGAGAGTGGTATCCACAGGGTTTGTACATTATGCCTGCCTGGTCAGACCTCTCCTTAATACACATGGAGAGAAGTATCTACAGTTTTCAGCACACTTCTGCTGTCCCGTAGGCCCCGTACCGAACTTTATGGTACCTTTATTCCTTCTATTTCACCTCCCGTGATACATCACTACTTCACAAATCATACCTCCAACAAAAATGACACAGACAACCAACACAGTATAATTACGTACAGCATTACATCAGACTTTAAACTGTTATTCTTATTTTATATTTACTCCTTATTTTCCTTTCCTTCTTTCCAATTGACTCTTCTTTAGAGGAGAGGCTTAGCACTGCACTGGCCTGGACGGATACACACTGCTCTCGGATACAACCAATGCTTGCAGATTTTAGAAAAAAGGCTCTGCTTACCTTATTCTCATGGCACCCGTTCAACCGAGAAACAGCAGTTCCGTCCAAGCGTTCGGCTTCCCCGAGCCTCTCCTGGTTGGCTCGCCAATTAAATGTAGGAGAAATCGGTCTTAGCCTGGGCCAGATGGCCAAGAGTCCCTTCCACACTTTAATAATTTCACCATATAATAAACAAATCATTCCCAAGATCGGTTTATTGCTTTAGGTCCAGAAGGGTTACATTTGAATTGTATGATTGCTATGAGTAGTGGTTCCCTAACTTTTCTTATTTCGTACCCCCTTCCAGATTTACCAGCTTTCCACGTACCCCTACCAGCAGACAGGGTTTATTTTAACCCCTTTAATGCAATGCGTTGTATACATGTATGTACACATTATAATACACATGAACACACATGATATACGACTATAATAATAATACATTTAATTAATGTTTTTCATTTTAATGTATACGTTTACTTAAAACCTTATACAATGGCTTAATAATACAACTCACTATTAATGTGAAGGATGAGCTTGTTTGTTCGAGCATAGGCGCATAATGTTTGGAGTGATGGGTGATTTCTACAGAAAGACGCTGACGATACTTTGATCTCTTTGATATAGTTTCCGTTTATATAATAATTTTCTCTAGAGTGCGAGTCGATTTTATTACAATTGACTGTATATCGACGGTTCAAATAAACAAACAAACCAAATAAAATGGGGGAAAAAATACTAAACATAGTGTGTCAGTGTGTCATAGACAATGTTCCGTTTTCCAAATATATATCTCTCAAGCAATTGCCCTTAGAAGTACCAGTGTCTGAGGTAACCCAGGCCATATGTCTAGCGTACGTGGCCTCGGGATCAAGGGGGGAGGATGACGGCCCTTGGGTAGACCTCCCTGGAAACCCATATAAGAAGAAATTTTCTTGATATTGTGTGTTATAAGAATGATAAATGGAGGGGATATGGGAGAATTTTAAAATGCAGTAACTATTTTCATTTCTAGAAGTGAGATTGTGTATGTGTGTTGTGAATGAAAATTTCATCAGTAGAAGAATTGTGTAACAAAAATCGCATTTTATATTCTCTGTGATTTGAAAAGGTGTGAAAAGTATGTGACCTTATAATGTGTAAGATTGGTGTGCATGGAAGCATGCAGCTGCGTAGGGAGTGGAACAACAAAACTGAATGTGCTGGATGAGGCGGCCTTGGATCTGACCATGAGAAGTTGCTTATCTGATAAGGAAGATCCGTTAGGGGGAGATGGGTGCTTCTTACACACACGCACACACACACACACACACACACACACCATTGTTATCCCTTAGGGAAGTTCTTCTGAGGGGCTCAAAAGTTACAGGACTCTGTATTTGGATCTGGATCTATTTCAGACTGGTTTTTCTCTTAGACCCACCTTGTGAGCTGGAAAAGTACTGAGTGTATTATTTGAACTGTATATAAAGACGAGGTTTTGTTATTGTAACTTCAGAAGAATGGTGGGTAAGACTGCTTTTCCCCATTTGCAAATGTAATAAACGCGAGTGATTGAATTCAAACCTGAGTGTTGCAGTGGTTCTATTGAGGGAATAGATGGGTCCAGAACCTGTCTGGGGGGATCGTGTTGTCTAAAGGGATATTTCCCTGATGGCAGCAGCCACCTTTCCAGGTGCCTCTGAGCCTCAGCAACCCGCTGTTCTGTTTTCGCCAAAAGCAGCAGCAAACCTCCCAGGTGCACTTAAACAGTACGGCTGTTCAGGCACTCCAAAGCAGCCAGCCTCCCTGGTTTCTGTCAGCCTCCTGGCTGTTCAGACACTCAAGCAGCAGCAGCCAGCCTTCCAGGTGCCCGTCAGCCTTCCTGCTGTCCAGATTCTACAGCAAGAGTTGGCCTTCCAGGTGCCCCAGTGGCATCCAGCTGTTCAGGCACTCCAAAGCAGCCAGCCTTACAGTTGCCTCTTGGCCTCCTGTGTTCCAATACTCTGTGGGAAGAGGAGAATCCCAGTCTACTGCCCACTTCCAGAGATCCCCAAGGAGTACCCTACCTTGTACGGTGACAGGATCTAGGGAGTGGGTCAAATCAGCTATTGACTGCACTCCTCTTTGTGTGAAGGGTTTCTTAGCATTCAGGATTTGGAACATGAATGTTATGATTTTCCAAGATGCGACTATGCTGCACTGCAGGGGGAGGTCATCTGTGGCAAGGTTTAGATCTTTCACATCCTTGGCATGGTCTTCAGGGGGAAACGTATCCATCACCATAGGACTATTGGGCCCAGCAAGACAACAAGATGTTATAAAAATATTTAAATAGTTCCACTAAGCATGTGAAAGACACCCTCAGTATTGAATCACTAATTATTATTATATATATTATTATATCAGGTTTATACATAAGAATTACTTCAGAAATATTTAATGACCTTCACAGAAAGTAAAGTATATTCTTTTTTAAGTTTTTCCGCCTAGCTCCAAGAAGATTCCAATTTTAAAACTTTAGTGGTTCTCACACACACAAAAAGCTGAAAAAGGGAACAAATGACAAAATTGAACATAAGTTATTTTATTAAAAGCTTTTCACTATGAGTCATTTACAAGGTAAATATACTCTTTATGTACAATACGCGTCTATTTCATATTCTTATTCAGAACTAATCAGTCACCACATGTCATGACCTTATACTGTATATAAAATTATATGCTAACAAACAGAAATCCACTCTGCTTTGAAAGAATGTATATCTATAGGTTTCACATAGCATATGTTACAAAAATGATACATATAATTATATCAATACATTTTAACAGCCAAATACAACAACAACATAATATACATATGTAAGTTACATGGCAGTAGGCCATATTTAATTTGTACATCCCTAAAGTTAAATCGTTTTCTTTAATATATTATTATATTACTTTAATATTTTCTTTAATTATATTACATTACAATTACATTTATGAAATTAAGATTTCATTATATAGTATTTAATTCTAAATAATATTTAATCAAAATGACAAAAATAAAGGCAATTCCTTTGAATAGCAGTAACACGTGTTTTACGACATCTTCTATATAAGGGATGATCTTATCCAAAATTGCAATAATTATTTCTTATTTGTAACCAATAAAAATGTAGGCAAACCAGAAAAACTTTCTTAAATCAATGAATAGATATTTTCATCACGGACACTGGTAGGTTTAGACCCAGGCGCAGACACGGAGAAGAGCACCAAATAGGGATTCACCTGATAACAAATGAAGCGGTGAGGTAGGGGAGCGAGAACAGGGTGTTCTACGTGACGTAGCTTGTCACAGGGAGGTCTACGTGAAAATAAAAAACAAAATAGTAAACAGGCCTAACTACTGTCATCAAACCCAGCATGGGGGTCTAATGGCTAATGGTTTGTGGTGTCACTCGATAAAGTTCTATGCACCATTCCACTGGCTCAATCTGCATAGAAGATCTGCTCATATTCGTTGAGAATGATCTCTACAATCTGGTTTTGGAAAACCATGTGCATGGTGATGTTGGCCGACTCAGTTTCTGGTTTGAGCAGTGTGGGGCCGAAGACGATAGCCACGTTCTGTACCGACATGCGGTTTTCTTCCCCGTACTCGATCACTCTGAAAAACAATAGAAACATCCATTAGGGAACAAGTAGACACAGGGTTCCCACTCTAAGTCAATTGTCAAATTCTGACTTTTCCCTGACTTTCACTGACTAAAAAGCAGGATTTCCGTGACCCATAATGAACGGAAAAACAGTGGGTCTCTGTACTATTCTTTGACAGTTGTATAGGATTTAGTTCCAGCGTTGGGGAATTTGCCTGCCTCTACAGCATTCACATATTTCTTCAAGTCTGGCAATATCTTAACCATTATAATACTAATTGTAGACAAGGCCTAACGTTAGTGCGATTTAATACCCAGTATTATAAGTACACCGCGACTGGAGTACAACCAGCAATCTTAAACCCCCAACAGAGGACAGAGCTAGATTCAAACTTCTTATTTCAAGGGTCTGTTGTCAATCTTTTTAATGACACCTCTTTGAATTCTGTCAGCGACCACTAACGCTACCTAACATACACATTAAAAATAAATATCTAGCCGACGTCATAGGTAAATAA
>JAOVYW010003851.1:0-13661 GCA_025775045.1 Hiodon tergisus | reverse complement strand
TCTTCCTGCAAGCCTAGGGAGTTTTTTCTTGCCACTGTTGCCACTGGCATGCTTTTGGGGGGTCAGGCCTGGGACATGCTGTATATTTCTCTATGTAAAGCATCTTTGTGACATGGCAACATGTGAAAAGTGCTGTATAAAAATAAAATTGATTGATTGATTGATTGATTGATTGACGGGGGGTTTCAAACTTCAGTCCTTGCAAGTGGCTATGGAAACACATTGTTCTAGCTCCCACTGACCCAGGCCCTGCTGCTGATCGACCCCAGTGACACCCAATGTCAACCAGCACCAGGAGAGGACCACAGAGATTGATGTTGAGCTTCACAAACACTGATGTTGCGCTTCATGGTTATGGGACGGTTGCTTTCAGTCATGACAATGAATACAAACAAAGTGTGAGACTTTCTTGGACACACGAGGCTCTGCCTAGTAGATGCTAAACAGTGTGTTGTTGTCTTGTTTACAGTGGATAGCAACAACAAGTTCCCCTCTCATGCAGGGCCTTCAGAACACCCACCAGTGGATCTTTATCAGTACGCATTAACATTCCCTGAACTTTATCCCATTAAGAGACCTCTTGTTTTTCTAGCTGTCACTAATGTGTATCATCATTCCTGCTCCTTAATGATGGTACAGGAAACAGACTGACAGGGAAAATGCATTGCATCAAACTATACCATAGAAAAGAAGAAACTCCTATCTCCCACCAATGAGCTCTATCTCGTTCTCTTCTCCTCAATATCACAGTTTGAAAGCACGGTTAATTTGTCTGTCAGTAAAGCCACTGCCCAAAAAAGCTGATTTTCCTTTTCCATATTCAAAATCTGAATCACTGTTTGTGCTGCAAATCTGACAGTAATATCATAGCAACACACTGCAGAGCAATAGTACTCTTGTCAAAAGCCATCCAGGCAAGCATCAGCATAATAAAAAAAAGGAGCAGATAAAGATATGTATGTGCTATTAAAATGCTACAATAAGACAAGCACGGTTGTTTTTCTAGGCTCAAGAGAAGTATCTCATTTTTCTTTGGCTATGTTCTCAGGTTTCTGCTACAGTTCAAAGTGATGACCACTATCTTGTCTCGGTGCATCCAAGAGGCAGAGAAAGACCATACAAGGATCTGAAACCTGTCCTTTCTGTCAAGGATATACACATTGATCACAGGGTGTTCTGCCTCCTTGTATGGTACTTTTCTCCATCTGCCAAGGTTGCAGTTTGAGGAGGGCCAGACCCCGCTTGCTACTTCTCAATGGAGCGGCCCAGCAGTTTATCTGATGGCTTTTTCAGATGTTAATTATGCGATCAACAGCTTTCCTTTCAAAGGACCAATAACAAATAGCTGGACTGGAAATAGGCTAAAAGTCTGTGAGCCAAGACCTGGGCTTTTAACTCTGTTCTGCATGCTGCCAAGGGTAAACTTTTGAGACTTTCTGAGACCACCAACATGTTCTCTTAAACAGGTTTTCCACCAGGCACTTTTTTCCACCTCTGTCAGATTTACTCATCAGCAAAGCTCAAATTAGATCTATTTTATTGACAGGTTTTCATATTCCCATGATGTCCAGTATTGTAACATGGTCTTCTTCTGGAAAATGTCAGTTTTGTTACCATTCATGGACCCATCTTCCCCTTCAGGCACTCACATCATCGTTGGTAACAAGTTTTTGCATATATGCAAAGCCAAGAGCAAAGCTTGGCTAGAAGACTGGCACTCGTTTTGAGACCAAGGCACCTTCTGATTTTCAGCCTGATTTCCCTAATCTACAGGATGAGCAGGAGAGGGGTGATTACAAAAAGGACCCGACGAAGGTTAAGGAATCTTATTGATTAAGATTGTTTAAGAGAAGTGGTGAGGTAACGGGGAGGGACGAGGGGGGGAAAGAAAGAAGAATGGTTCTGATGGAATCTGTCCACTCCCGTTGGCATCTCCCAAGAAATGGCCCCATTGCTGATAAGGGCGAAGTCACAAAGAGTATAACATTAACTGTTGCATGTCACTGGCTCAGCCCATGTCTCTGGCTTGTCCAGTCTTCAACACCCACATAAGGGGTCAGTTTGAACCACTACGTGACATCAATGAAAATCATCAGTTTTTGGAAAACCACATACGCAAAACTAAACATTTTCAGTTGTACCAGGTGTTATCTAAAGCGCCTTCCGGGAGTTTATTTAAAATCACAGACAGATCTCAAAAACTTTAAGGGCAGAACGAACAGTCTAAGTCAGATCAGGTCTGACCTAAATTGTCAGAGCCACCAGAGCTGGCTCTCACTTTCAGTCTGACCCATAAGTAAAAATAACACTCACCAGTTTATTCAGACACAAGGAGGGAGCCCTGGAGAACCAGTCCTCACACGGTGTGCTGTGAAGCGTCTGGAACTCTGTCCCTTTCTGCACGTTCTTAAACACCCAGGCTCTCTCTCTCTCTGGTGCTCTCGCTCTCAATCTCTCTCTCTCTGCTCACTTTCTCAGGGAAGAACTTCCCGGTTGACAGGCATCACCATGGTAACCCTCTAGGCTCCGTTCAAAAGACATCCTCCTCCTTCTGCCAGCTCAGTGTTCTCTCAGTGAAGAAAGTCCTTTGTTGTGTTGAGGTAATATTTCACAGAACAGGGTTAAGGACATGGACTGAACTACACCTCCATCTGCCCATCCCCCATCCATTGCTCTGGCCTGTCATCCTCTCCCACACTTCCCTTTCTCTGATGCCGCAGTTTTCCGCCTGCTGCATCAGTCTGCGTGGGCCGAGGCCCAGAGTTTTTCCAAGTTTCCAAGAAATGGAGCGGGATGGAAAGACACTTTTAATTTTTCTGCCACAGAAGGCTCTGGACTCTGAGTGTGTCTTCTACACTCCTGTTAAAGTCACCTGCACTCCAGAGAGGTGGACGACTTCCTTTGAGAAAGGGCTTTGTGAGTTCAGTTGGTCATCCTTATACAATATTACAAATGTTTCAGTCACTCAACAGTCAACACACCGCGCGTGGAAACAGGAAAAACTTAAAGGGATGATAGGTATGTTACACCATTAGCCTGAACAAGGTGTTGATCTCCATGGCTAACATTGCAGGCGGTATCTACAGTAACAGGAGTGCAAGGACAACTTTCGGACAACACAGGCTAGTAACTATTTTGATAACACAACCAGAGAATAAAGGGTTTTCCTCTCAAAGAAATGGCATGACCACTTATTGCAAAAATATTTTGATGCCACATAACCTGGAAAAAAATCCATCTCAAAGCCTTAAAACTGGTTATTCCAGTTTGCCAAAAAAATTTGCCAATCCAAAGGCCGAGGATAAAAACCTGAATTTTTGCTGATTGAGATAATAATTTATATCACACATAGAGAAGAAGGGGTTTTTATTTTAAAAACAAGTTTTAAAATGCATTTATTTAAAAGCTAGTGCACAAAATGCACACCATTTAAAATAGCTTATGTGTGTTCCCACCTCACAACCTTTCAGCACAGCCAGTTTCAAGTTGGGAACGAAGGAGTTAGCCGATTTTTAACAACCAGTTGGTTATAGAAGCTGGCCTGAGTTAGATTAACTCAAACAAACATGGTGCACTCTTACTATATCTAGGCGCTCCTGATTAAAATTGTTTTTGGCAAACAGTCGAAATCCCCGTAACTATGAGAGTAAGGGGGAAAAGAAAAACTTTTGGAGAAAGGCTATTTGTGGCAGACGGAGAGGCACCTCCCGCTGTGCCCCGATCTCGAGCCCTGTCACTCCTACATCTTCTGGAGCGGGAGATCTGGCCTCAGAACCCAGCCCAATACTTCATTCCTTCTCTGCCAGTTCTTCTCATTGTTTTCTTTCCTCAGGTGGACACCAAAAGCCATCTTAATCATCTTAAATTTAACTTTTGAACTTCCTCCAGCACCTAAACTGAAGCGTAACAAAAGTGATCAAAAGAAAGTGTGTTTAATTTTTGTTACGATCATGAGCAAGTGTACAGGGCATTTAGTGAACTTTCAGTATCATGATGAACACATGTCATTTAGTCTGCTTACAACAGTCAATTTAAATTAAAGAAACATCTAACGGCAGGTAACAAAAAATCACACAAGCCACATTCCAGCATCCAGTAAAGAATTTGGGTGGCAGGTAATGTACTGGGCATCATGAGGCAGGTGGTCACCTGAGTTATATTAGCCCAGAATGCTAAAATTTCTAGGATACTAGAATAAAGATCAAGGTCCCGTTTCTCGATCCTCAGAATCCAGGCACAGAAAATTCAACACAGCCCACGCTTGACACAGTGACATTTCAAAAACCATTCTGTATCCACGCGATATCCTTCCATACCTGGTGCCACCTGAGCTCTGGATTTTCCTCTCATGCAGGGACTGATCTGCTAGTACAGTGCATACATCTGCACAGACAAAGCCTCTGTAACAGTACCAAAACAACAAGGAACCCTTCCTTTCTGCATATCATCGTTTGTTTAGTCTGTAATGTGCTTTGCACAGGGCGAAAAGATGGCTTCCAGCCAAAAAACAACCCTCATTAACCTCCAGACAAGCAAGGACTTGAGGCGAGGAGTGGAGGTAATGCAGTACTCACAGACGGTCAGTGGTGCGGTCACAGGGCTGCTGCTCCTGCTGTTGCTGTTGAGCTCTGTTTCAGACCAGAGCGCTGGCTTTATAACCAGTGACTCAGGGTGAGCATGTACACGACTCTGTGTGTCTGTGTGTGTGCATGCACGTCAGTGTGCAGCCCTGCAAAGCCCACCCACTCTACAGTTACATATGTGTGGTTGTGTGTGTGTGTGTGTGTGTGTGTGTGCACTGCGAGCATGAGAGAGTGTGCAGCCCTGCAATACTCACTCCACCACCACGCTAATAGTTTCCATCCACAGCTGGATATGATCGAAATTCCCATGCAGGCACAGCTTTGGCGGCACCGCCCTGCTCCGTTTCGCAAGCAGGAAACAACAGGACCTTCCTAAACCTACTGCCTGTGTGAGCTCTTCCATCTGTTTCCATTACAGGTTATCAACAAGGGCCACAAACTTGGCCATTGGGAGGCAGTGTGCAGCAATCAGGAATTCAGTCTTTCTATAATGATATGGTCATGACAGAGAAATATGTTGTTCATGTATTCTGAGAATGAATAGTTAGAGCTTGTCGGTACTATCTGCTGCAAGAAGAGTTAACAAGCAGCTGTTAACATCAAAGACACAAGCAAACCAAATATTTCCTTGTTTACTATTACCTACAGAGCAAATGGAAAGTATATAACTAGGGCGAACAAGTGCCAAAATGTTCCCTCAAATGTAAATATAGATACAAAGGCAAAATACTCCAGATAACCTCCTTACTTTTTACTTGCAGAGCAGATTTCCTTTTACTCGATCTTTGCCAAAGCTCTATATAATATAGAATAAGTTTTTGTCCTTCTCTCATTCAGCTGAAAGTCGGAAACTTTGTTGGGACTTTGATGGTGGACTTCAAGATTTACAACAGAGTAAACAAAAGTACAGTGATCCTGGGACTTTGAATGGCTTTACTTTGCCCCATCCATGTACAGTAACACTGAACACAGAATAAATTATATTGCAAATGAGTTATGATTTTTAATAAGATGACACTTGAACCTGTGACGGAAAGAAATGAAGGATGAGAAGAGCGTAAACAAATTAGGAGTTTATCCCAATGGAATATTTATAAATTTAAATATAAATTCCTAATTTGTTTATCTTGCAATCCAGTATATTGTGCAAGGTAACTTTAACTAGGAAATACCTTACTTAGTTGTGGTACATGAGAGAGCAGAGAATTAAATCCCTTTTAGAAAGGGATTGCCCTTGCTGTAAGGGGTTTGTTGGTGAAGGAGAACATTACATAAATGGAGGAAGTCTGCTCCAGATTCCCTATCGGTTCCACAGAAGGCATACACGTGACTGTACACATGCACATGACTAAAAGAGACCGCATTTGCTAATATGAGATGGTTGTGATACAATAAGAAAACTGAAAGAAATTATACAGATAAGCAGATGATGCTTTTTAGCGAGCTATCAAAATTGAAATTTAAAGATACTGTGTGTACCTCTCCACAGCTTGACTATTAATCCCAAATAAACAGTGTGACAACAATGTGCAAACAAACTAAAATTAGTCCTCCAACTGAACAAAGCACTTTCACATTCAGTATACCCTTCACTCTGCAGTATGGCTTCACACTTGTCAAAACCCCCATGAAACTTCTGAAAAGATTCACAGTAGCACTGACAACTACAATCCCCCCCACCCCACCCACAAAAACAAACAAACAATTTTACTGGTTCATCCCAGTGTCATGGTGGGGTTACTTACTTACTTACAGCTTGGTAGTTCAGGGCATGGGCCTCTGCTCAACCCCCCCCCCCCACAGGCTAATGCTTTCAACAGCCTATTCACTCCTGCTGTTCAAAATAAATATTTAACAATTGGGCCATGTGAATTCAAGGTTGTGTGCCTCTCACTCTCCCATTCCTTCCTCTATGTCTAGGTTCATATCAGTGAATCAGCTGCAAACGAAACAGAAAACAAAAAACAAATAAAATTACACAACAGAGTAGCTTTTACAATTTTTTTGTTTGACCCTTGACCCCTCTGAGTGAAACTAAATGTTGCTGAACCTGCAGTGAGTGAAAGGAGACAGGGTTTGAGTAAGGACTGCACTGCAGGGAAAATGCATTAAACAATTTTTAAACGCCATTGAAGTAGTTTTCTTTCAGCTCTTTATTTGTGTCAGTTTTGGTCAACAGAACATTTTTTTCCCCCGGAACAAGGGCTTATGTTTGCATGTTTGGGTATAATGAGTTTCATTTTCCAGTACAGGGAATCCTACACAAACTGACTGAACAGCTCACCTAACACTTAGTGGACTTAGAACATGAGGTCATTTTGAATGGCTTGTCGGTGAAATGACTGACACAATGACTCCAATTACAGTCAAGCTTAGACACAGAGTAGGAACGACAATGAAGGATTTACGTGGGTTCTCCTATTCTCCATTTATGACTTCATGTCACAAACAAAATTCAATGACATTTTTTCTATTTACAAAATGTGCTTCTAGTCTTCTGAGTAGCTATGTAGGTAAAGATATTCACCCAGGATCAGTTCCAGCACATGTAATCTTCTGATTGTGACCGGGACAATACAAGAACGATTGGCATCTGTTGGGATTGGTGAAATTGGCACGGCTCCTTAAATTTAGTGGGGGACAGCAGATAATTTTAATTCGCATAGAACTGATTGTATGTAGTTCTACTGTCGCCTAGTGTTCGTATTTAAATATTACATGTGGCGCAACAAAGGAGTTCAATAAAGAGTTGAGCAGATTCTGCCCAATGTGGAGGGTTGAAGGAGCAGCCATCATTGCATTGCAGATCTTATTCTTTCAGTCTTGTTTTTGGGAGTTCCTTGTGGCCCAAAAAAGCACCTCCAGTGGTAAAAGTCCTCTCCCCTGCCTGTTGTCCAAAGGTCAGACAATCAGGTTTGTAGTGGCAAGTAGGAGTGATGTGATTGGGCGACGACACAACGAGCAGGTCCCGAACCTGGTGCACACTCTAGTGGCACATGGGAGACACAAGTACTGATGGCCACAGTTCAGGACGATGCAGGACCTCTCGGACTCGCAGACAATGCAGTCCCTCGTCGGCTCTGGAGGAGAAGACACAGGGGCACCGTAATACACCACAAACACAATCTTTTTTCCTTCTGTTTTTGAACATAGAGACAAAGGCAAAACATAGAGACCAACAAACAGACAAAAACAGAGTGTGACATTGTGGTTTAAATAATGGACTGTTAGGAGGCAGGGAGTTACTTGGCTCCGGGTATTCTGTTTTTTTGTGTCTTTTATTCCTTCTGATAAAAATCTCTTCAGCACTTTGGATAAATGCTCTATTACAAATAAAACTTGATTGGTTCCCACAAACACTCATCATTAGCAATATCATTAGTGTAATTAATTTTGTTCAGTCTAAGTGCAAAATAAAGGTTGAGCTGAATGTGGTTGAGCTTATTTTTTATTGTCCTTCACTCAATCAGATTTTCTTAGATTTATTACCTCCCTACGTTTACTAAACATAGTGACATAGGCACAACATAAAGATCAGAGCAGGTTCCCACAGATAAACACTTCAGTGTTGCTGGAAAGCTGTGTGGTATTGGACAGAAGGTAAGTCTCCTGATACCCTTGTGAACAGAATTTAACCTGAATTTCAAAAAATATTATGTAATACTGAATAATACATTGTATTTGAATCCATTAAAATTCAAATATAATCTTTAAAAAAATTATAATAATAAGAAGGCATTCCTACTCAAATGTTAAAAGTTCTAAAACAAATCAAATATTTATTTGCAATACAGTAGTCTAGGCTCACAGTTCTCTGCCACACATATTACAAGACCAGTGACACAATTAAGAGTCACAGACACAAATTAACCCTTTCAGTGTGTTTCACTGACCAGCTGTCGGCTTTCTGTAGATGTTGGAGAGGAGGTGAGCCTGCATGTTCTCCATTGGAATGAATGAAGCAGACCTTGCCTTGGAGACACGTGGGTGGTTGTCCCCACTGGAGACAGGGAGCGGTAGCGGCATAGGACAGGACTTTCGGACACCAAACAGGTTCTTCTTTTTGGAGCCTAGGACATAAACCAGATGTGCTTTTAGTTGAGTCATGGTCATCCATTTCTTTCTTCAGAAATGTAAATACAAAAGTGAATCTGATAGTGAATCAGTTATTTCACCATGAAAACAATGCAATTCGCCAGTAATTAATTTAATTTCCATTCCTCCCAAGCACACCCCCTTAAGGACTCACCAAGTAAAAGCACAGCACATGTCTGACCGTACAAGTCGATCATAGCCCACAAGGGCTGTGTGGCATCCAAACCATCCAGCAAATGTAACCTTTGGCCATCGGACGCCTTGAGGAACAGACTGCCCTGCGAAGTGACCCAGAATTGCAGCTCAGAGCTTGGGAAGGAGTACATCTCAGGCACAAGGGCTGCCCAGTACCCCGGGCTATGGGTGAGGTCTGGGATGGCAAAGGGTGGCAGGGCTCGGCTGGAGGGCGGGACGGCAGTAAAACCCACACGGAGGGCACCTTCCCACGGTAGGGCACAGCGATCCACTCGCAGGCACACCCTCTCCTCGGTCTGGACAGGCCGGCTGCTGAACACCAGCCCATTCCTGAAGGTCTTCTCATCCCGGGATGCAAATCTGGCACCCAGGCTCAGGGATACCTGGGATCCTATGGCCTCTGAGTGGAAAACCAGAGGTTTCAGGCAGAAGAACCCACAAAAGTGGAGTGAATCTGAAGGAGAGAGAGAAAGAGCAATTATTATTCAGTATATACTCTCTGTCTACTATAATGTTATTTTACAGTTCTCTCAACTTCTTCTGGCAATTTACATATTTTTCCAATTGCCTCTGAGTTTTCTGTTTTTTTGATTCTCTCTAGAAAATACAACCTGTTCAGCACTGTTAAGAACAAAATGTTCTACAATAAATACAAATTGATTGAGCTACCACAAAAACTTTTCACACTACAGTGTGTTGACCTCAACTGATTTGACAGATTTACCATCTGAATTTGTCTTTATCAGTATGCTGGATTTTTCAGTTTTTTCTGGTGGAGTTGGGAGGTGGTGACTGCCTAGACTAGTTGTCTATGGGACACCATTCGTGCCAAAACCCATTTCGTACGTCTTTGTATATTTGTAAGTGTTACCAGGACAATTTTGAACGTCTTAAGACGTGTGATACCACTTCATTAGTTTCGGAGGGTAACCCCAATAATCATCATTGCAAGAGAGAAAACAATTCCCCACTCAACCTACCTTGTATGAATTAAGGTTAAGAAATAATATTGATTGATGGTGAAATTATTAACATTTTTGAGCTGATCTGGGTTTTAAAAAAATGAGTTACATTGCATACTTTATTTACTTCTTCTACTTACTTACTTTACTTCTAGAATTTCAGTGCATCGGTCCTCTTGTCTAACCTTTGGAGCTCAGTAGTGCTCAACCGTGATACGTACATAAGAGACCCTACGGGGTGGGTATGTTGGTACAAACGTCAAAAAGGGTTGGGTATGTTGACGCCAACCAATAGCATGGCAGTCTAGATGATCCAAACGCTAAGACGTTCTAAATTGTCGTGTTAACACTTACAAACGTCTGAAGACGTACAATATTGGATTTTGGCGTTCCATAGTAGTCAGCTGGTGGCACGCGTCCTTTTCGCGGACTCGGGTGGGAGCACCTAAGGGCAAATCGGCTGATTCAGGCGCGGACTGGCCATTGATAAGTTAGGGAATTTTCCTGGTGGGCCGGTCCTTTTTTCCCCCCAACCCCGGCATTTATTTATAGAAAAATATGTCAGTTCGAATTTGGTGTATGAAATTGAGGCCACTTTACAGCAAATTCCCGGGCTGCTTTTTGTTACCAGTCCGCCCCTGGGGTGATTAATAGCCTTTATTAAAAACCTGGTTTTCCCAGTAGGTTAATGCGTTTTTGGGAGAGACGCTTAAAAGAAATAAGGGACGCCGAAAGAACCGGGGAGACGCGGCCGTGTCCAAGAGTTACTTGCTTTCGTTTATTTATCGTTGGGCCCCGGCGGAATCGTTTTCGGTTTGTTGTGCCTCTTTTGGCGCGAATTAGTAAATAGCGACGGCTTCGCTGTATTTTAAATAAAGACCCATCTACCTCAGTTGCTGATGTTTACCTGTAGTTGCATGGTCAACAGACGTGGTAAATAGAGGATATTGTCATATTGACAATTGTTGATATTTTGACACAAAAAGCCGACAAAATAAAATAAAGGCTAATAAAAATATACACATCTGTTCAGAAGTTTGGGAGTTGCCTGGTGTGTTGCCGGCTGGTCACATAACTCTGATTGGCCTGATGCGATGGCCACTACATACCTGAGTTTCTGATCTTTCGGGACTTAGCTAGATAAATGTAGGTCGTTAATCTATAATTTAATATGGTCCTAATATAAATCACTTCCTTAAAGCGGCACTACATATACAATAGAGTTTCTATATTGTAGCGGGGATGGCTAGGTGCGCTTCTCCCCCTACCAATGGGAGTTAGCCATCCCCGCGGGGGCTGCCGGGAAGCCTCACTTCACGGACTTTAGCAGCCAAAAATAACCTGTAAATTCTGTGTTGTGTATTTGTATTGTTAATGTGTTCTATTCATTGGTTCCGTTGGTCGTTATTGTGAATGTTTGGTAAAGTTCAGTTCCCTCACCGCGGGCGTGTTTGTAAGAGCGAGTGAGGGCTTTCCGTGTGTTCTTCAGTTCTTTGCACTGCCAGTTCCGCCTTTCTAAAGGTAGTCGTAAGCGCAGGTGCGAAATAAAGAGTATTCGTTCCTGTATACGGAGCCGGTCTCGTGCTTGAAACCACGCAGAGAAGCAGCTCTCTTTAAAAACGCTACAATATGAATAACAGTGCAGTGCACAGCCAACGCCAGAAGAGCTGAAAAAAACGTCTAAATTTTTTTGGAGTCTGTTGAGACATTCGCCTGTTTAAAAAAAAAAAAAAACCCTTCCTGAATTGTATTCCAGAAATAAAAGAATAACCAGAATTAAAATACACTACATTATAAAAGGACAATAACTGATTTATGACCATTTCAAGGCAACAACTGCAGCAAATTGTTTTAATTTTAAAATGTTATATAACATTTGCATTGAACCGTGCAGTACATGTTATTGATGGTAACCGATTAACATTGACATAAATGAAATACCTTTCTGATTTTAATAGAAAATGTTAACTCTTACTGAGTTTGTTCCGAGGCTTCATCTTGAACTGCTTGAATCGTTTCTTGCTCTCGGAAACTTCTGTACAAGAACACGTAATTGTGTCTAAACTGATCTGTAAAGAAAATGTATTGCCCTTATTCTGCTGCACGTGCCTCTGGTTTACATACAAACTACTAAATATCACTCTTCCCCCAGAGCGAAAAGGTAAGCGAGGCTTCAGGAAGGAGGAGCAACTGTGGAAAAGTTCCCAAAGAAACTGCAAACATGTTTTGCTTGCCAGATAATAATTGTAATACCAAGCTTATCTTTTTGACTCTGAATCTGGATTTAAAGTTAAAATTGTGTTAACTTTAACTGTAACATCAGCTTTATTTTTTAAACCATTCTTCAGTCAAATCAAACTGTCTTTCAAGCATGTCATCTCAAAAAATAAAAAAAAACATCGCATTGAAGGCAATATGAATAACAGCAATATACAGTAAATATAACATATAGGCTATGTTAATATATAAACACACTGCAGTGGACTGGTGTCCCATCCCGAGAGTACATTTTCTAGGGGCAGATAACGTTGTAAATTTTGTGTATGTCCTTGGGTGAAATATTGTATTATAATAATGTGATAAACTTTACTTTATGATACAGAGGGCGCCGACATATATATAATATATCCTTAATAGGATAGCCAATATCGGGCAGTCGAATTACTACTCTTTGTATCTTGAAATATATTAAGATACTCGGAAGCTTGCAGACATCAGTGTATAACTGCTGTCAATGAAATTTTATATTTTGGAAAATAATACATTTTACAATAATACAAATAATTACATTTTTGTCGTTTATATTACAATTATATTGCTGACCAATTTACGGTTGAAATTGTGTTAGACCGCATGAGACCTGTGAGACCCGGAATTGCAAATGTGCAAAAAGAACTTAAAACCTTCAGTCACATGATCATAAATAATTAAATAAAAATGTAACAATTTGAAATCCTAAGATCCTACCGTTGTTCACCATATCTACATATAATGACTACAGAAAACCAAAAACATGGCTGAACATCTTATCCCACACTGTGAGTTTATCAACACTACAGGTAAATGAAGGTTAATGTTTACAAAAGGCAAACATCCTTTATGCCAGACATTAAAACAGCCCATGTGGCATCCTTTGTTTATTACATTGAGTTTCCAGAACTTTTCTGGGGAAAATATTAAAGACGATTCAATTTCTTCCATGGCGACTTCACATTCTTAAGTTTTTGTGATATTATTATTGTTTTGTTGCTGTTTTTGTATCTTTCTCATGGAGATAATTTAATAAAATAAGAGAAGATCATTGAGAAGATTTATTGAAGTTTAGGTCAGAAAAACCTAGGTTAAAAAAATACGTCAGGTGTAGGTGGTAAGAGAACTGGGATTTCCCACTTCTGATAGTCACGAAACCATGACACTCCCATTTTTGTCCTATGGATTTCCTGGAAAAGGCGTCATGTTTCTGTAAATGCACCACGTTCAGTCCTCTTTGACTCTTAACAGTGACAACATACATAATATGATAAAACGTGTCGTTACACATCCGGTCATTAACAAAATTACTGAATTTTAAAGTTAAATGCACAGTTTAAATTAATGTATGCTGTAAAATGCTTTTTAATTATTGATGCAATTTGATATTGTAACGGGGATGGAAAGCAGCGCCAACGGTGTTTAACCATCCCCGAGGGGGCTGATGGGAAGCCTGGCTCCCGAACTGTTAATAATGTAAATAATGTGTTCGATGTTTTGTGTTTCACATAATGTTGATGTGTGGTAGTTTAGTTTAGTTAACTGTATCGTCAAGTGTCTTTGTGGTTATGATTTA
>JAOVYW010003850.1:1731-11800 GCA_025775045.1 Hiodon tergisus | reverse complement strand
GTCTTACGTAAAACGTTTATTTATATTGTTGCCGCAGGTGAGGAATTTGGTAGCGCTTCATTCTAGTAATATTTATTCATTTGAAACAGTTGAATTCTGTCTACAAAAGACTGTATTATCTACTAAATTGATTAGGGACGAGAACGTGTTGACGTTATATTGCTATGGCGTTCATTACAAACGCGGTTTTAAGACTTGAGCCGTCAGTTGCGAAAAATCATTTTTAAATGGACGTTTCCAGGGATTACATATATCTGGCCCGCGTCTGTTTGTTTATTATTACATCGCAAGCCAAACACAAAACAATAAAACAAACCTGGTTTAAAAAGTGAAGACATTTTACGACAGTCCCTGCAATTACTGGCGTAAATAAACGCGGGAAGTACAATGGCGGATTTGGACCTGACTAGTTACAACGAGCTGAGAGAAAAATACATTGAGAGTATTGCGCAGGTGTGTGGATGAATGTATTTTTTTAATAATACGAAACCAAAGGCTTTGTTGAGGGCAAATGTGTCGATTTGTATTAAACTTCCTTGCCGTCTCTGTTCGTTTGTTTGGTTCTAGCTGGTTTCTTATCTAGCTATGTGACGTTCTCGTCTCCTGTTTTTTAATCATTAGAATTTAGGCGAGGCTCGCTTTCTCATGATAAAGCTGAACAGTAACCTTCAGTTATGGGCTGAGAAGACTGGAGACTTGAATAATTTAGCCACGGTAAGCACCCCAACAGGCCTGTGTTAAAGCAGACGCCGTAATTCCAGGCATGGAAAAAGTGTTTAAAACTTATGTGCGTCCTTTCTAAAGCCAACTAATGCACAGGTTATTGTTGTCCCCCGCACTATCCCCATTTTGCATTAATGACGTTCACATGCCTTTAATTTTCTGTCAGGTATGGGCTGCATTTCAGAACAGGCTGGCATCCCTCTCTGCAGCGTTTGGAGGCCTGGAAGAGGAAAAGCAACTGAGAGTAACAGTGGCGCCGGAATCCCCTGGTTCATTGACTGGAAATGAGGACGATTAACTGCGGTTGTACTAACCCTCACTCCCGTCATCACCACGTTTTTTACTCTATGGCTAATGTCGGTTCAAACGATATAGTTGAAAAGTTTCGGTGTAGTTGACTATGACAAGTGCATTTTTGACTATAAAAGTAGTTCAGTTTTGTTGTATCCTGTTCTGATTTATCGTACTCCACAGCTCATTGTAGAATTGACACATTTGCTTGCAAATTAGGGTGAACAACAACAACCCAGAGCCTTTAAAAGAAATGACTAATACACTTGTGACAAACCCTCCCTTGGCTTGAGAACATGATACAAACGAGTACTGGGTTTATTTTTTTAGCTAGCCAATTATTTATGCATCCTTGCAGCTGGCAGCTGGTAATTTGCGGCTAGGATATTCAGAGGCATGTAGCATGTTATTGAATGTACCTCTTTTTCCACAAGAAAATAAACAAAAAAAACCATATCTGACATACTTCTCAACATGCTGACCATTTATTCCTTGTTACGAATGTCTGAGATCTGTCTAGACAAGATTTGAAGATTAATATTACTGTCCAAATGTCTTTTTGGTGAGAAATCAAATGTAGACAAACATTTTCTTTCCGGGTAAATTCAGACTGAGCTAATTCCATAACAACGAATGTTTCGATTTGATTTAGTGATAATAAAGGTGACCTGTTTCCTCACCCCTTATAGACTAGTGATGAGTATTTAAACCGGAATAATTCAAAAATGGCATTTTGTCAAATATTAATCTGATTTTTTAATTAATCTGGAAAAACTTTTTTCACTTTGTTACAACAAAGGATGCCAACCATTTAAAGGGATAATTCTAAAAGATCCAACTAGAAGTTTATTTTTTATCATCAGATTAAAACTTTGAAAACACACAAAATGTTTTGTAAAACATGATAGCAAAGGAATATTAATACAGCTCTCCCTCAGACACAAACTCAACTGTTCCCTCCCAATGCAGTTCAAAGAATTAACTCTGAAATATAAATATTTATGACCCTTGATTTGTTGCTGCCCAGTAAGCTTTTTGCTACAGCTGAACACTCAGAATAATGTGGAACAAATTAGAGGGTGCAACGGCAGTCCCACCTACACATGGCGGTTCACAGACACCAAAATGAAAACGCACCAGAAATGAGAATCCAAAACAGGTTTATCCAATATTGACTACCGTGTTATTTTTGTGCATTAATGGGCTTTTACCTGGAGATATGCTGTCTGGGCCAGCAGGGCCCCTCTGCAGACCTTTCCACATTACCATAATTTTGTAATAGTCGGGCATCATTTTTAAGCAGTTAATGCAAGACCAATTGCTAGTCCTCAATGCATCTAGCAGTATTGAATTGCACACAGATCACATTGGGTTAGAAGTAGCATGCAGTCTCCGGGAGGGTGTGTCTGTGTGCATAATATGGAGTAGGACTCACTCAGTGCATTGAACAATCACACCTGAAAATCCAATAGAGCCACCACTAAAGGGGGAGGTTTTGGAATATCCTCACAAAACATCTGTTGCCACAGTTTCATGAGGACAAGGAACTGGAGTAGAATACTCTCAAAGCCCTTTGTTTGTGTTAGTGTGTTCTATAATATAGTTTCTCACCTTTAGCATTTAAAAAAATAGGGTCAGTTAAGCAAACAAAAATCTTAGCCACATATAAATTGCGTATGTTTCTCATCTGCACACTGCAGTGGTGTTTTTCCTGCCCATGCCAAAATATTTTTTTAAAGTTCAGACTAAAAGACTTGTATGTGGGCAAAGAAATTCAGATTATATTCAGGCTGTATTTTCCATGTTTCGCTGATGCTCCAACACTGGAGTCATTTCCTGGAAGACGGTCCTTTATGAAACAGGTAAATTGGCCTCTGAAAACCTGTAATACAAAATAAGTCAGTGAAAACATAACTGAATAATGGTTCCAATTGCTATGCTGAGTTCAGCCATTCAAATAATGACGCAGTTCACAAATGCGCCTCCCCTCTTGTGTTGGTGGAATCAGTCTTGTCGATCTCTCCTCATACATATCCAAATACAACCAATTAGCTGCACCAAGGCTAGAATAGTTTGGGCCATTTCTGTTCAGTGGACCTGGGACAGGCCCAAGCTACCAGCCTGCAGACAGGATGTTCTGATGAAAGACGGTCTGCCTGTCTAACTACATTGTCCCCATGCATCATAGTGTTATGCACTGGAAATTAGTCTTAAATGGGTTCATCCTCCTGCCAAATGTTGGCTAAATTTAACAAAAAACCCTGCTTGAATGATCAAAAGTTAAACTTTCTATACTTACTTGTGGGAATATAAAAGGCAGCAGCTGACTATCCCTGGGGTTACACATATTTAGAGGTGGCTGTAGAGTATCCTACATACATCTTTACCTGAATGTTGCCAACCCCAACCCCAACCACCCACCCCCCCCCTTTAGTATTCAGTCTAGTCCCAAAGAAAAGGAGAATTGACTGACCTCGGGAAGTAGTCTTTGGCGTACCGATGAGCTCGTAGCTGGAGAAGCCCACCTCTGAAGTCAGGTAAGACGTGAACTGGTCAGGTTTTAAGCGAATCTTGTAGTAATTCTTATAGGTGGTGTCCTGAGAGATTGAAAAGCAGACAGGGTAGAGATTACATTCATTACATCTACTGTACTCCTCCTTAATGCACTACATGGTTGAAAAACCTCTTGATACTTGCTTTGGTCCCAGTCTTCAAACTTGTAAACCTTTACTTTACAACCGACTACAGATTCAGTCTACAAAAAATTCTGGGTTACAGTACATTCTTCTATACATTTAAAGATATAGGTTAACACAGACATTTATAAAATGTCAAATTTATCTGGCAACATAACCCCATTCCATGTCATTATCTCCTTGGAGAAATGCGATTGCTAAATTATTACTTTTTAGTAATTCCCTCCCGACCAATTGTGCCAATGACAGCTACCACCCCTACACGTGGTGAGGGTGAAGTAGCACGACTACTCAGTCCTAGTCAACTTCGAGCCACTCGTCTCTTTACCACCCCACACAAAAGGTTCAGCTCCAGCTCCAATTGGAGGCAAAGCACGTCCCCCTGGATGGTACCATCAGCCTCCAGCCGCTCGGGTAGCTGGGAGGCTCATTAGCGTAGAGCCGAGAAAAGCCCTTCCCTGCCCACCCCAGCCCAGGCGCCGCTACGCTAATTGTGCCCCAGCTCCCAGGGGCACAATTGCCCTGCCTTCAGCAACTGAGCCACTCGGGAGACAAAACGCTGCATTTAGCAGGACACCTGAGGGTGGATCGCCTGGATCGTTTCACAAAAACAGATTTTATTCCCGCAGTGGATTATTTAGAGTCTTCGGATGCCCTAGCTTTCGTCGCGCTTCAGATAGCCAGAGAAATCTTGACTAAACTTAGAAAAGCAGTGGAACTGCCAAGCAACCTGCCGCTTCTGAAGCTGAGGCGAGCGCCCCAGTGGGCAGGCGAACGGAAACTCAGGTGGGGCCCACTTTCACAGGCAGCTTCCCAGGAGCCACCTTGGGCTGGACACGACCCTGGTTCTGTGATTTCAGAGACTACCAAACCTGTTGTGTGGATGGCATTACTGTCATAGCCTATATGCAAATTACTCCAATAACAACAAATATTTGTTTTAAAGTTTAAATACAATTAGGCACATAAATAAGTCAGGTTGGGTACCTTGCTCAACGGTATAACAGCCATGCTGAGATTTGGAGACAGTCAAGTCAGAACCACTACACAACACATCCAATTAATAGATGATCCCACCCCCACAAGAGGTAAAGATGAGTAACCATTAGAAGAAATGCAATCCAATGTGCCAAGGATCAGCGCCTTTTGTGCAAATAACCAATTAAAAAATCAACACATTTACTGGTGAATTTATCTGGACTGCAGCTGTAAAGACTGCTTGAAGCATGTTAAATCTTTTATAAAATTTACAATTTTTATTTTTTAAGTTTTGCAAGGCAGGAGTTTCAGCAGTATCACCCCAAACCTCTGAATAAAACCATCTCTTTATTTTCAATTTAATGAGTTCATTAAGGCCGATTTAAATTGTTGGACAGTAGCACAACAGCAAATTACCACCAAATAATTACAATTCATTATTATTCTGAATAACTTTAGTCTTGACTTTTTGTTAACTCCTCCTCCGTGTTCTCTTCCAACCTGAAAACTGTCGCCACATTGCCAGCAACTTCCCCTCTCCGGTCTCTAAACTGAGATCCCATTCTCTCCGCCCCCATGTAGTTTCACCCCATTCGATCCCTGGACACAACCCCCACCAATCCATTCCCCTGTCTGAAACCCTCCTCCCCCTTACGGTGAGTTTCTTTCTCCTCCCATAGGAACTCCAGGGCTGTGGCTCCAGGATGAAGACGCCACCAGGATGCAGGTGCCTGAAGGCCCGTTTGAAGAGGCGCTGCAGCCCGCCGTCCCCCCAGTTCAGGTGCACCCACTTGGTCACGCTCAGGCACAGGATGACATCGTACTCCGGCTGCTGGGTCTGCAGCAAAGCGTCGCTCTCTAGGACGTAGTTCCCCTGCAGAACGGAGGGGTCCAGATGGAGTCGGGTCAGACATTCCGGCGCATTGAGGCATTTGCACATAATCAGTGGCATTCAAACCTTTTAAAACCAAACATGCAAGACCTTTTTAACCAGAATGTACCGCTCGCTGATCTCCGTCATTGGATTAAATGTAAGAAACGGCGCAAGTGTTTTAGCAGAGTAGTTTTTCAAAATGCTTCCTGTAATTTGGGTGCTTAATCAGCAGCTGCCTGGAGTTCCCCCAGAGGCACAGACATCTTAAACAATCTGGTGTTCATGTAGGTAAACCAATTCCTTTCTTTTTAATTGTAATTTGTGTTTTACAAAAGCATTTTATGATTTTGGATAAGAACAAGAACACCCCTTACTAACTAAAATCTATAATACTGACAGAAGTGCATGATGTAACTGGAAGAAAAACACACTACTATGTTCCACATACACAAACTTATACACCGAACGGCTAATAACATTTCAAAAACAGCAAGACTGAGTCTCCCCTTCTATAAAACTGGGTTTTGTCTTAAAATAAACAAACGAAAACAGGCCCAAATACAGAAAATCAGTCACACACAGGTCACAGCTAAAAGCGTCTAACACACAGGGTAGGCACAGAGCAGAGGTCTGGCCCTCAACAAGCGAAGCTGCTAAATCTGGTCAGGAAGATTGAATACGACATGGTTGGGGGATGGAGGAGATAGTGACACTCCGCAGTGCAAGAGGAAGCATGCAGCCGTGGGCGTGATCCAAGGTCTTTCAGAGTGCATAGTGAAACAAACAACCACACAGTAAATTAAATCACATTTCACCTTCATTCGACTAGACAAAACACAATGTGTATAAAACACCATTCCAATACTGTGCCCCTTGCACTAGGGCTGCTCATTCCAACTTCCTTCAGACATGAAACATTACCTAAGCACAATCCCTGCTGAAAACCTAGTGCTGGGCAAAGCTGAAACACAGTAGGCCCAACAACTCCCATGCACAACAATGGATAAGCCAAATACATAACACAGCTGAGGACATGTGGACTTGGTATAATACATAAACAAAATTCACTTCTAACAAAGCAGCCTCTAATGTTCTTCCCGAAAAAAAGAAAAAAAAAACTCATATTCTTTGTAAAACTAAGCATTAGTCAGGGAATCCATTTCCACCGTTCGTTGAATAATCCACAGGAATCAATGAAGACGCGAGGGCTTACCTTGATAAAGGAGACATTGGCAGGAAAGTCCCCCGGTGGTAGGGCGAAAAGCGGGGGCGCTGCAATGGGGCCCCTGCAGACCCGAAAGGAAATGGGGAAAAAGCGACTACCCAGCTTTTTTGGGGAGACAGTGCCTTCTCCAACTTTAATATTACTTTCCATCCCAGCACCCTTATCCTCCGAGAGGCCTGGGGGGAGATGCTTGCCGTTAGTATCGACTTTGGGTTTCTCCTTTCCTTGCCCTCCGCTCTCCCTTTCGCCCTCGCTTTGTTCCATTCTGTCCTCTTTCTGCATCTCCCTCCTGGCCTGCCAAGCCTCCTGGACGTGCAGCTCCGACAGGTAGTGCCTGACGTTCTGCTGTGCGGCATGGACCAGCCGGCCGTCGATGTCCAGCCCCAGGATGCGGCTGGGATGCCAGTTCTTGGCAATGGTGAGAGTTAGGTGACCTGTGTTGCAGCCGAGGTCCAGGACTGCCTTTCCCCTGAACCACTCCGACCTGAGCACGCGCACGCGAGGGTCCTCGCTCAGGCCAGGATTGCGGTAGCCGTAGTACTTGTTGTAGTTGCCGTACTGGAATTTGCGCTCTCTGCGTCGATTCTGGGGCCGCTGCTGCCCGCAGCGGCTCACTGCGGGGAGGTGTCCGGTTACCCCACCCCCTACGGGCGTGTGGAAGGTCTGAGAGTGCTTCCCTGCTCGTAGAGCCGGTCCTCGCTCCACGCTCCCCCTCTTGGCCAAGGTTGCGGGAGTAGCAGGCAAGGATTCTGACTTGCTAAAGGTGCGCCTGCGCTTGCGGTTCCGAGAGGAAGAGTGGCAGAGGGCCAAAGAGCCGGAGTCCCCAGGACCATGCAGCTGAGACTTCAACACAGCGCTGGGTGCAGTGTGCAAGTGGCTGCTGGGCAGGAGGGGCGGCACCACCTCGTCCCGGCAGTTGATGGAGGTGTTGAGCTCGTAGGGGCGAGGGGACTCTGGAACCGGGATCAGGTTAAGAGGGAAGGGGCCCTCTGGGACCACCCCCGCTCCGTCACTACTCGCTGACAGCAAAGGCACAAACACTCCCCCCGTCTCCGCTGTGCATCCTTCACTCGCCTTCCCCGCCTCTGACTCGGAGCCGTCAGGCTGAGCGGGCGGGATAACCCCTCCGCCACCACCCCCTCCCCCATGGTGCCGGTTGCGGTGCCTCTTCCTCCCCCCGCTTTTCATGGGCGACACCAGAATACCGCCGCCCCCGCTAAGATTCAGCGGGTCTGTGATGTCCTTGGGGATGAGGATTTCCACGGGGTCGCGGTTCTTGGCGGGAAGTGGCGAGGATTTGGGCGTCTCGGCGTTCAGGGCCTGGTTGACCTCCTCGTCCAGCAAGCTATTAAGGTTGAGCGGGTCAAAGATGTTCCCACCCATCAGGAAGTTGGTGGGCAGCACCGGGTCACTCTCCGAGTTGGCCCGTCGTCGCCTCTTGCTGAAGCCTGGGTGCTTAAAGCCCACATTCATGCTGTAGCGCCTCTTGTTAAGTTTCTGCTGCTGCGATGGCTGCTTTTGCTGCTGCAGGGGCTGATGCACACCATTTCTGGGGAGGAAGTTGTGGCCACCTATCCTGGCTTCCAGCCCTACGCTCTCAGTCCGACTGCAGCCGGTGTTCAAGGTGACGTGAAGAGTCTGTTGCTGTACCAGGGACCCACTGCCCAACAAGTCCCCCCCAGTGGAGCCTTCTGAGCTGACAGACATGGCTACTAGTGCCCCTGCAGCCTCAGCCTTTCTGTCACTGCTGCCAGTATGTTCCAGCATGTGTTGCTGGGTTTGCATGTGCAACGCGGGGTCTTCTCTCCCATTGCCAGGTAAAACCATCTCTTTATCCACCGACATCTCAATCATCTTCCACACAACGATATTAGGCTTGATGTTGTTGCTGGCATTGATCTTGTTGTTGCTGGCAAACAAAAAAAGGATTAAAAAAATAAAAATAAAGTTAGGTTTCTGTTCCCCACCATATTGATTGAATTCAAGTGTAACATACTGCAGCATATACTTTTTAAGACATTAACTCTGTGGTTAGCGAATTAGTTTTATACTTACTTGGTTATTTATCACGTCCTTTATTTAAGTTTGTTTCTGATCGGTGATAAAGCATATTCGCCTCCCTCATTCACATTCTGTATTACATTCAGGAGGCACGGTGTCCATTTTAAATACCCAAGCTACAGAACTTGCTTGGTGTCTTCCAAAAGAAGCGACACTGTTTTGTTTAAAGCCAGTAAGCCAGTGAGCAAGCGCTTTTGCAGAAGGCAGAGGGTATAAAAAAAAAGCCGTTGTGTGTGTACGTCCACTAGCGTCGACACACCCTCTCGATTGCGTGCTGTGCGTGAACCCGCCTCCTTTCCGATTGCAGAAAGTGAAAACGAAACGCATAAACCCGCCTCTTGGAATAACTCGTCATCAACACTCATGAATTAGTTAGCGGTTTGCAATGCGAGATCTACGGGAAAAAAATGCATACACACACTTCGACACACACGGCTAACTCTCTAGGTCTCGAGCAAACACAACACAGCCTTGTCGCTGTTTTCCCCGCTTTCTCTTCTGTTGAGCTGACCCAATCACACACATACAAACGCAGAAGAGTTACAAGTAATATCCAAAAAAAATAATATATATATATCTATATATATATATATATGAAAATCTGCAACTGACTTGGCGAGTGATTTTTAACCGTGCATGTAAGTTTCCTTCTTTAATTTAAAAGTAGAATGCCAATCAAAATATGAAATATAGAAAGCCCAACCAATCCAAAAACGTAAAACTCGCTATCAGTCAGTGAGTGCACGTTAGTGAGACGAGCTCTCTTTTCCCTTAAATCTGAATTGCTGTTCTAAATCTTGAGCTTCGTCTCCGCGTTTCGACAACGTTTATATCCGACTAGAAAACCTTGATAAGCCCGATGGACACCCTCTCAAACCAATAACGAAGAATACTGTAGACCGTCCTCCAACATGTAACCAATTAAATATACTGAGAGGTAGGGTTAGACAACCCCTCCCCCACTCTAGATCAATAGGTATCCGATAGTCTGCCTGTCTTTAGTTTAGTAATGTCCCTTCCCGTTACCTTTTGTGTTCACTCAAACATGTTGTAAAACCAACAGTTGTCTATCCGCTATGCACGGCTTAATTGGCATATATGTATATTTTTAGTTATTATATCAATTAATAAATTTTCACGGAAAACAGGAGTCTGGCGTGGACACCTCATACCCCTGTAAACAACTTTTCATGTTGACGAATTGAGTTTTACGGTGACAAA
>JAOVYW010003849.1:0-13661 GCA_025775045.1 Hiodon tergisus | reverse complement strand
GTTTGGACGATACTGATAGAATATCTTTCACCAACTTCGTTGGTATTGGATCAAGGAAACAAGTGGACAGTTTTGATTAAGAGATAAGTTGTTCAATTTCAATACGCTCAACAGAAGAAAACCTATCAAAACAACTTCTGGAATTACTTTCTACAGGAGGTAGAGGTATGCCTTCACTTCGGGCCCCCGTGCTGAAACCTCTGTCCACTCAGGGCGTCGCCCCGTCTCTAGCCACCCTCTCACCAGTGCCAAGGTCTTGTCTGCCTCCTGCTGTTGCTTCAGCTGCTGCGGGGTTAACGGGAGTTACCCCTCATTGGTGCCTGCGGTCTGGACAGCGGCCACCGTCAGTGATACCTGGCCCCATTCTTCTTGCCACAGGCAAGTAACGGCACTCTAACGCTGCACAAGGGCACCTGGAGAGTGCGTCGGCATTGCCATGATGTCACCCCGCCCGATGCTGGATTTCAAAGTCGTACCCTTGAAGAGCCTCCAGCCATCGGGTCACCTGTCCTTCAGCTGCCAGCAGTTCACCTTGGGTCACGCTGTAGTTCCTTTCCGCCCGACTCAGGGCACGGCTGAAGTAGGCCACAGCACGCTCGCCCTCTCCTCCCCGCTGGGAGAGGACAGCCCCGATCCCCACGTTGCTGGCATCAGTGTCCACGATGAAGGGCTGCTGGGCATCGGGGTAGGCCAAGACTGCGGCTTCGGTGAGGTTTGCCTTGAGCCGGCGGAAAGCCGCAGCACAGGCATCATCCCAGTGGAAGGGCTGGCCCTTGTCGGTCAGACGATGGAGTAGGCTGACATTAGTGGTCCCGAACGAAGCGGTGGTAGTAGGACACCAGGCCCAGGAAGCTCCGCAGCTCTCTGACGTTCGCCGGGGTTGGCCAGTCTCGGACGGCAGCTACCTTAGCTGGGTCAGCGGCCACACCACGAGCACTGACCAAGTGGCCCAGGAACTGCGTCTCCCTTGGACACTTGGAAGGGTTCAGCCGCAGCTCAGCCAGACGGATGGCAGTAAAGACCTCACACAGGTTGGACAGGGTTCTGTTGAAGTCACTGGCGTGCACCAGCAGGTCGTCAAAGTACACAATGCAACGACTCTGGGGTACATTTGCCAGCACCCTCTCCATCAGCTGCTCAAACATAGCCGGTGCGTGGCAGAGCCCGAATGGCTTGACGCCGAACTGCCACAACCCCTGCCTGAAGGCAGTCTTTGGTCTTGCGTCGGGTTACCAGTAGCCACTGCAGATCGAGTGAGCTGAACCAGCTGGACCCCGTGATGTGATCGAGGGCATCATCAATTCAAGGGAGCGGGTAAGAAACTTTCTTGGTGGCAGCATTAAGGCATCGATAGTCCATGCAGAAATGCCAGCCACCGTACTTGCCACCGGGAGACCGGCCCCACCGTCCTCTGACTATACAGAGCTACTTTGCCTTTTGTTGGATATTTTTTATTACCATAGCTAACATTCATTTACTACCATGCACTTGCAAAAATCTTTGCTAATACTCAGCTTTGGAGCATCACCAAGGCTACTTTTGATTTACTTTCACAAGTCTGCTATTATGTATTAACAATCAATTTATGAAAGATTGGCTGAATTACCAACCTACTGACAAATTAATTGACTGGTGATGGTCTTTGTGATATGGAAAAACGTGAAAGTGCATTATAAAAATTGATTGATTGATGGATTGATTGATTGATTATGAACAAGCTGCTGCACTCAAAAACCGGCGACATCGCAGTTATATTTTATAATTACATGATTACTATAGGGGTCAATATATGCCTTTCCAGGGTGTCTGCCCACGGGTGTATGTCACGGCTTTGGCAGTTCCGGTATGAGAACCTGTTTATTATTATGTTGGACAAATAGAAAAAAAAAAAGGAAATACATTTCAGGAAATACAGCGTATATTACATAAGGAAGTCTGGGCTTTCAGAATCAGCAGTCGGTTTTATGCTAGCTAATGTAGTCAAAAATCTAAAATATGTATTTCACTAATGCCATGCATGATAGTTCATTGGAAAGAATACACTTTTTTAAAAGAATACATATCTTTCTTTTAAGATTAGTTTAATCCTGGCACAAACTTTCCTTTTAAACACGCTACAGAGTTTAAAAAATGTTTTAATATCCTTTCATCCACATTTTGGCTATGTCAATGCAAAACTATGTACAACGAAATTAAGGGACACAGATTAATGTTACGGGGAGCAGGAGCACAGCACTGGCCATGGAGCTACAGCCATTTTATGGCTGTATGAGATTTATGGCTGGCTCAAATGTACTAGATCGTCTATATTTTTTTTACTGTTTATCTTTGCTGTATTGGAAATATTGACAGACAACTCAATCAAATCTTCTTTTTTGGGGGGGATTCAGTTCATTACATTCACTTACAAGATTAGTTCTAGTTCTACCCAGGTAGAGAGGGAGCAGCCAGTTAGTCCACATAATAATTTGTTTTTCATATACATAAACAACAGTTGTCTTTCCGTTGGAATTTAGTTTTATTTAGTTCAGAAGAACAGGTTTAGACAATAAATATGCTATTATATAAATGTAACAGTAGCCTTTAACTGTGAAAATATATATCAGAAAATATGTATATATAAAATACAAACATTATAAACTTTAGTGTGAAAATATAAAAGTACAAACAGAACACTAACATCAGATGGAATTACAGAAACTGCATTATTTTATATGTGTCAGGTCTGCCCATGTATTGATCATAGATTGTGTTTTGCACCGCAGTTTCTTTTGAAGCCTCTCTACATTTTTGTTTTGTTGGGTATAGCAAATGCATGGATTTTGTTTCTTTTGCTGCAGAAATTCAATACAAAAAAAAAAAAAGAATGACCCACCTCAGAGTACATTTATAGAATGTACGGTTTATGAAAAAAGACAGAATTGTTGCAGTAAAGGCTTTATTTGCAATAGAACATTACTGCAAGATAACAAAAATAAGCAATATAGCTGCCATTTACAAAAATATACAAACAGAAAAGGCCACAGAAGAATAAAAAAAATCTAGAAGTAATCTTCTAATCTGCCCTGTCTTCTGCATTTGGCCATATGTTCTCATCCACATCACACCTGATATCTTCTTTGGCAAGGCATCTTGGGAAGAATCTTTTGGCATGCCTTATCCACCCCTAGCAGTGTTCAGCTGTAATGTCTTGGCATGCAGCGTCCATTGCAACCAGGAGGGACATTTGGTCCTGTGTATGATGGTCAAAAACCTTCCATCTCCAGGCTGAGAAAAACTCCTCAGTGGGGTTGAGGAAAAGGGACATCATCCTCGGATGGGCATCAAACCAGGCTGTGACTGCATGGGAATGGTGGAATGCCACATTGAATCCTTAGAGAGACAAAACATAGTTACATATTAGAGACCGGAGGCATACAGTCACTGTAATACATGGTAAAATTATTTACACTTTGCAGTAGGAGAAGCCCTTATACAATATCCTACCTGTTGGTTTCTTGAAAAATCCGGACAATGGATGCCACTGTGTTCCGGCTGAGATTTGGCTGTACTCGTTCACTAGCCTCTCTGTATGATAGCCCGTGGTTTATGACATGGTCTATGATAGTAGCTCTAATTTAATCAGTTACCCTAGCTCTGGCCCTTCTTTTGAGTCTCACCACACATTCCAACTCCTCTCCCTCTCCCTTGTCCTCGTCCAGGCATTCCTCTCCCTTGTCCTGGTACTTGTTTTCCTCTCCCTCGTGCAGGCATTTTTCTTACGTTCTTTGTGTTGCTTTTTATTGTTCCGTTTCCACTCAAGATCAGCCCAAATAGGTCCTCTTTTATATCATATGGTCATGCAATTGAAAGAACCTCAACACCTGAGTGTTTTCTAGATGTGAATCAGCTGTGATTGATCTATTTGCATAACTTCAATCAGCTGTTTCTCTTTAGCAATGGAATAAAATACAGGGGATATATTTGTGTTTCAATTTACAATATGAACAGCTGTTCACTTTGACTTTAGCCTATAAGTTAGGTTTAGAACATGATGTTATCTGTTCTGACATACAGTGTGAAAGCATTGCAAATTTGGCTGTAAAAATCCATTGTTTTGGTCTTGGTTGATCTTGTGTGTAAAAGAAGTTGAAGCATTTTTTATTTGTGTTAACTGTATGCATTTTGTGTCAAAGCAACAAGAAATGTGTTAATTGTATAGCCTACATAGGCGGATGTTGTGCTAACTGTGTTAAGAGTTTAGGAAAATTGTTAAAAGTATTGAAAAATTTGTCATAGCAATCGTAAAAAACTGTAACTACTATCTTCTCACTATCTCTGTCACACCAACACTCGCCCTGCTCTCTCTCGATTCTCCTACTCTCTCTGCTGTCACTTTCTTCCCTCACCTTCATTTTCTTTCCCTGTGGGTGATACCACCCACACACCCCAAAGGGGGGGAACCTCCCCACTCCTCTCGCTACCCCTTACCTTCCTCACCTGCTATCAACCCCCTTCTCTGTGTTTCTGCACCGGGTGTGGTCTCCAGCCTTCACAAAACTTTTTCCTGCCTGTACTGATGGGTGTTGTCACCCCCAAAGGATAGGTCCAAGCCCTCCCTCTACCTCCAGTCCACCCAGGTCGCTACAGTATTATAACTACATTTTTGATTTCCTCCCACTCTTCTGGAGACATTTGCAAAAAAAATGGTAGCGAAATATTGTAGCGGGGATGGCTATGTGCGTTTATTTCCCCAACCAATGGGTGTTAGCCATTCCCGCGGGGGCTGCCGGGAGGCTCACTTTCCGGACTTTGGCTGTTAAAACGGCATGTAAATACTGTGTTGTGTATTTGTATTGTTCGCTTGTTTGGTTGCTTAGTTCGGTTAGTCTGTAATGTAAGTAAATGGTAATGTTCAGTTCCCTCACCGCGAGCATGTTTGCTAAAGCGAGTGAGGGCTTTCTGTGTGTTTCGAGTGTTCGTCAGTTCTTTGCACTGCCATTTCCGCCTTTGTTAAGGCGATTGTAAGCGCATGTGCGAAATAAAGAGCATTGATTCCTGTTAAACGGTGTCGGTCTCGTGCTTGAATCCGCGCAGAGTAGTAGCACTCCGAAAAACGCTACAATATCCTCAATCCCTGCAAGATAATTATGGCACTGGATATCACTCCTTAGTGAAACAACTTCAAACTCAAATTGAAAATGTTAAGCAATCCAGTAATCAGACGATTGGGAAAAGAACACAAGAATCAGATGATAATGATACTGTAACTGCCGCACATTGGCACCTTGGTATTTCGGTTCCTACCATGCAGTGTAATGTGTAGTGGTCTTGGAGACGGAACTAATCTCTGCTGTCCAGTGTTCCGCACGATATGAGCATAATGAGCTATTTAAAATGTAGCGCCAGACATGAAAAGAGCTACCCCACTTAGAAGCGAAGACACAGACATGGGCTGTGTCTGAAATCGCCCAATCGTTCACTCATTCACTGTTTCCTATATAGTGAATGGCAGTAAGTCCACAAAATTTCAGCAGTGAGTGAACGAAACGAGTGAGCGATTTCAGACACTGACGTAAATTCCCTGCGTCAGAGAGCACTCGGGTTCTTAGACATTTTGTCATGAACATTTCACCTGTGTGGTTTCATGAATTTTTAATTTATCTATAAAAATATCATTTTATAATATGTAATTTAAATGTTTTACTGTGCATACCCCAGCAATTCGGTGTTTTATTTTTGCATTAGTAAAAAATGAATCATAATACAATTAATCTTGTTCATTGTTCATTTGTTATTCTTAACATAAAAATTTGTAGAAAAGTAAACTACCAACAAAAACACAATTGCACGAATACACATTTTTGTGGGGTTCTTCTTGTCAGTGTCCTCCACCCGAGTCCGGAGGCAAACTTGACACAAGTAAAAGAACTCTGCTGCCATCTCCGCGTTGGATTATGGGGGTCGAAGAGTGTACATCATCTGTACCCTTGAAATCAGATTTCATTGTGGGTAAGAATGAGTGAACAAATGTAGGGGATGAGATATAGGAAATGAATTCAGACACCACTACAAAATGGGCGACACCCGAAAAATAGTGCACTATTTAGTGGATAGGGGGCAGTTTTCAGACACAGCCAGAGTTCATTGTAGTAGTAACGGCTCATCTGACTGACGTCATTTGTTGCATATGTGCTATAATGGCAGAGGGAGGCCAAATGCAAGAGCGAGAGATAAAAAAAGCACCTAGCATTACTGGGAAGTACAAAATGTGTGTAAAGCCTGTCACACAAAAATTAGGGACGTAGGGAATACTACTAACTTGAAAAACCATGTTAGCCATTTTCACCTTGAGTTGCTAACACCTGCCAAGGAAATAGCAGACCCAGCTCATTCAAGAATTGATGTGACGCTGTCAACTTTGCCGCACAACTCTGAAAAAGGGAAGAGAATAACCCAAGCTGTGGCAGCTTTCATAGCTAAGGACCTATGGCCTTACTCTGTTGTGGGCATCCCTGGTTTTGCCACCTGTCGAAGACGCTAGAGCCGCGTTTTAAGCTTCCGTCACGCAGTCACTGTACAGAAAAGGTTATACCTGCACTCCATGAAACCAAAGCTCAGGTAATTGCGTCAATGAGCCAAGCCAGTCGAGTCACAATAACATGTGATTCCTGGACGTTAGTCACGACAGAGTCAGCAGTAACGGCACATTACATTATCAAGGACTTGCAGATCTTGTCGCATGTGCTGCAAACGAGAGCCGTTTATGAGTCTCACACTGTCTCGTGACGTAGAAGAATGGCAGCTGTCAGATAAAGATGTAGTGCTTGTGACTGACAACGCATCGAAAATATGATCGTTGCTGCTCAAGTCAGAAAATTCCCTCATGTAAAATGCTTCGCCCATACGCTGAATCTCGCGTCCCAGTGGGTGCTGAAAGTGGCCACGCTCTCCAGGCTTCTGGGCAGAGTGCGACAAATATCAACATTCTTCCACCGCAGGACAACAGCGAGCCACTGTCTGAAAGAGAAACAGAAATGTCTTGGCCTGAAGAATCATAAGCTGATAACTGATTTGGAGGTGGAACAGTGCATATGACAGGGTTGAGAGTCTCTTAGAACAACAACCTGCAATCTGTGCCACCTTCAGAAAAGGACAATCAGGTCGCTGCACTCTCAACAAAACAGATGTGTCAAATGCAGAGGATGCTGTGAGTGCATTAAAGCAATGAAGGATGCACCCACGCTCACCCATGTCAGAAGAGCAATATCCAACATTGTCTCTCATTGCCCATCTAAATGCACAACTCCTCCTGAACGTGACAGACATCATGGGAAACTCACCCATGATCCATGAGATCAAGAATGCCATCAAAACAGATCTCCTGAAGAGGTACAGCAGGGAAGAAGATCCTTCATACAGCCTCTGCCCTGGATCCTCGTTTTAAGGGACTGCCTTTTCTCACAGAAGAGGAGAGATTGGAGATATACAGAGGAATGACTGAGGAGGCTGCATCCTTGGAGGTATGTGGTCATCATGTTTCTTGTAAAATATATAAAGTTAAAACAAACTTAAAATATTCATAACAAAAATAATAGTAGCTACAATGGGTGATGTGAGCTGTTGCATTGACTGAGCATACTGTTAGTTTAATGCTATTTTCTATTATTTTGTTCAATCACTGATTGAGTGTACACCTAGGAAGACAAACGTGGATGAAGCACCTGGGGGAAGAGGAACTCTGGAAGAAAAAACACCCATCGAGGAAAGGCCTCCCAAATGTAAGGCCACGTCGCTGCTCGTGAGTTTGCTGGGACACTTGGTTTTTCACTGACACTGACGGTACAGTAGAACAAAATATTTGCTTAACGTCGTCCTTTGTAAAAACTCAACTCTACAAGGTAGTGAATGTTGAAGCAGAAGTAACTCACATATAGTAGGGGTCTTCACTGGTCTCACAATTCAATTCGACACTTACCAAAGTCTTTTTAACAATTAAATAACAAAACATAGAAAAGGAAACAGTTAGGGAACACTGAATGACACAAGTATGACAATGGCTTATTACAAACACTTCAAAACAAACAATTTTCTCTTAGTTCTCAAATCAAGTCAAATCCTCTCTCACTCCCCCTGACTCATGTTTTTGTGATGTTTGGCACATCCAGGAAGTGTCCTGTACCCAGTGTTGTTATTTTATATTTGTTATCTGCAGAATGTTTTGTTTTTGAAGATTGTCCATATTTACGCAATAGGTAGGCTATGCCTATACTATTTATTTCTGTTTACAAATAAATGTAATGGTACATTTCTGTTAACATTTTGATATTATGAACAAGTAAACAAAACTATATCAACTAGTAGTTCAATGCTACTTGTTGTAATTTCTACTGTTTTCCAGATTCATTTTGATGTTTGCCAGTCAGGAAGTGGTCTGTTTTGAAGATGTTTACAGGTTACAGCACACCTGTAATTTATTGCAACACATAAGGATTTATGTTTTGTTTTGTGAGGATGACCATTTAAACACTAATAATATAGGTGGTAAGCTTGGTCTCTATTATTTATTTTGATTTATAATTTAATTTAATGTTTAATGTAATGTTTACATTTTAATATTTTCTTTTATGAAAAAGTACACTGCACTTGATGCCATTTTAGTATTTACTGTTGTAAATACTCCTGTTGTCTGCTGTGTTCAGACTTTGCTACATTCAGTAAGTGTCCTTTTTTAGAGCAGATAAAATTAAAAAGGGAGTTAATATATATATGACTGCATGAATTTGTTGATGAAACCCATGTGCAGTAATACATAATAAAATTGAGGAGGTGACACATCATGATGCATCGTGATAATGAATCGAATCGAATTGAATTGTGAGACCAGTGAAGACCCCTACTATGTGTGAGTTACTTCTGCTTCAACATTCACTACCTTGTAGAGTTGAGTTTTTACAAAGGACGACGTTAAGCAAATATTTTTAACAATGACGAACTTTATAGAAAGATGCTGGCTTAAGATTTGTCAAGGGATTTTATTAAAAAAACGAATAATATATATTATAATACCTTAAGGTAGTCAACAAATTCAATTTAAGATATTGATAACACAATTGAATAATTGGAACAAGATGAAGGCATAATGTTTACATTTTGTGAAGGACTGTATATTGATGTTGGAAAATGGCTAATTATCATTTTTGGGAACTATATAACTGTATATTGCTAGGTTCATCTTTACCATGAATCCAGCGAAGGGCACCAAGAGGAATGGGAAAAAGTCCAGGAAGTAGTTCTCCTTGAACCCCAGTGTTACCAGTCATTTTTCTCTTGCAGAGGTTATTACTGTTAGATATGTTTAAAGTTTTTATCTTGGTGTGCTTAAAATTATCCAAGGGTGGGCAATTCCAGTTCTCAATGGCCCAGATTTCTACATTGTAGACCAGTGGTTATCCAAAAAAAATGTACATTTTTGCAATAATAAAATCAATGAATGGATTTTTGCTAGTTTTGTCTTTTTTAATTGTAATTGTACCAAGTGAAATAGGTAATTGAGTGTCACCGAATTTATATTTTCACAGAAACAATTTCTGAGACAACCCTGACATTTAAAAAAATATAAAAACAGTAGATTAATGTTTTATTACTGTTATTTATATGGTAACTCACTCGCCAGCTCTTTTTTTTACTGTACAATTGAAGAAATTCTTATCGTATTATGATGTACTATGGTACCGTTTTTATACAGTATATTACTGGCAACCCAGCTGACAGATTTTACGGTAAAATCAACAGGATTTTTTTAGAGTGTACTGTTTCAAATGGGAATATTTGACTCAGACCATACTCTAACACAAAATATTTGTCAGTTTACCTGGAGCTCATCAAACTATGTTAACTAGCGTCCCTCTGAATTTATACAGGATTATTCCCATTTCAATTAAACAATAATTAATCAATATGTTGTTGGTGACTACAGTATGCTCAGGAATTTTTATCAATCACTTACCTTAACTTTCTTCTTCCATTCCTTTTGCACACAGGATACGCCACAGTCATTCATATTGAATAGCACTAAACCATATTAATGTGGCAGGTTTGCATAGATGAAAGCCACAGGTCTTCATATTCAACGTGGTCTCAGAAGTCATAAGAAATCTTACGTTAACTAATTTCAAAGCACCTGTACATATCTTAAACTATACATTTCATTTATAGCCAGATAGCTAGCTGGTGCTGATCTTGGGCCAGTTTTTTTTACTTACACAGCAGTTTAATTTAAGATTGGAGTGGAACTTAAAACCCACTTTGCGCCCTCTTTTGGCAGGCTGGCTAATATAGTTAGCTAGCAGATTTCGCTCTCTTTAAAATGAACTAAAATGATATCAGAAGAATTTCTGCCGTTCATTGCAGATTTGGGTATTTCAGAAGGGCACGTGATTTTAGTTTGCAAAACAATGTTTTTAATTCCACCAAAACACTGCCTAGCCAAGACATGTCATTTGAATTACCCCATCTGTGTGTTTCAGAAATCTTGAACCAAAGCTTCTGTAACCCTCACACAAATCTAACCCTAACTGGACTACAAATGGCACCAAGCATTTATGGGTAATGTATTGAATAACTTTTTCTGTATAACGCTAATAGCTCGATAACTATAAACCCCATTGACCTTGGGATTACAGAGCATGTTCATTACATCACCAAGTAACATAATTAGTAACCGCAATGAAACTACAGATTAATAACCCTAGAAATGTTTTTTTTCCTTGACTTTCTAAAAATGTGGCTCTAGTATTATTTATGCGAAATATCATATTTAATAATCCTGTGATTCCACCTGATAGGTCCATTTATTCTCTAATAAAAACCACTGAAAGTTTGTCCATATTTACTCTTCCAGGGGGTAGTTCTGAGCCCCCTTGGGTATAAGGGGAATAAAAAGTGAACAAATGCCAAGCAGTTCATTGTTTGTATTGCAGTTCATTGTTGGTGTAATTGTAAATTAATGAGTGAGCATGCCTTTAAATCGGGCTTTTCTTTAAACTCATGAGGTGCTTACGTGAAATTAAAAGTTGAAAATTGGAGGACTTTAAATAAATTTCTGCACCAAGGTTCATAGTCTATATTAGTGTAGGGCAGAACTTACTTCTGTTGTCCTAATTTGAAGGTTGCTAACTAAGGGGTAGTAGAAACTCCACAGCCAATGTGAACTTCTTCAGGTTCTTTGTTGCATTTGTTTTTGTTTTGATTATACAGCTCTTGCCTTGCCACTAGCAGGGTTCCTATGGTAGCATTTATACTTCCTGAGCCATCTTCAGGGGAGAATAGTTCCTTTGACTTCTGTTTTAGTTAGGACTGAAGTGTGTGCATTGACCATCTTGAGTAACAAATGCACATGGTGTGAGGTGGAAACCTGACAAAGCATCAACTTTCTCATCCTTGCTTAATGTGAGCTACCTCACGCAATCGGCCTCCGGATGCTGTTTGTGACAGTTCCAACCGCAGTATAAAAACAAGGGCTAAATTGAGAGAGAGTCTTGTTTGAATAGATTTATATTTCTGGTGCTCCACAATCTGAATGGTTAGTGTTTTCTAATAATATTGTGCCACATGTCCGTCTCAAGAACACTTGCAAGAGAGGTCTGGGCACGTCCACCAGCACCAGCTGAGGATTGCGGTAATTATGAACTTAATTTAACAGCCTGCGATCCCTCAGTAGGTGCTGGAAGTCGGGAGATGAGCCAGGCGGGAGAACGGCAACTGGGTCGAACAAACAAGGGGCGAATGGTGGCAGAAAGGAGTGAAAAGAGAGCAAGTCGGTTCTGCTGACATTTGTTCATTTAATTGTTAAGTTCGGTTTTTGTTTGGTTTGTTTTTTTTGTTTGTTTTGTTTGGGGTGAACCCATGAGGGGGATCCCTGAAGAGCATTTTAGTTTGTTTTAAATTTTTCAAATAAATCACTGGCAAGAGACCCGGAGAAGTGTTGTGCCGATTATTCCCGAGTCAAGCACATCGGCATGCTACAAATATACACTATATGGACAAAGGTTTTAGGACACCTACACATTACACCTACAGGAGCTTTTATGACGTCCCATTCTAAATCCATAGGCATTAATATTGAGTTGGTCCCCCCTTTGCAGCTATAACAGCTTCCACTCTTCTGGGTAGGCTTTCTCCAAGATTTTGGAATGTGTCTGTTGGAATTTTTGAGAACCTTGACGTCAAACCTATCGAACACCTTTGGGATGAACTAGAATGGTGATTGCAAGCCAGGCACTCTCATCCAACATCTGACCTCACAAAATGCCCATTCTGGAAGAACCCTATAGCACTATCCCTCCTCTGCAAAAGTTTACAGTTGGCACAATGCAGTCAGGCAGGAAACGTTCTCCTGGTATTTGCCAGATAGAGAAGCATGATTCGTCACTCCACAGGACACTTTTCCACTGCTCCAGAGTCCAGTGGCTGCGTGCTTTACATCATTCCATCCGATGCTTGGAATTGTGCTTAGTGATGTAAGGCTTGCATACAGCTGCTCGACCATGGAAATCCATGCCATGAAGCTCCTGGCGCACAGTTTTTGTGCCGATGTTAATGCCAGTGGGGGTTTGGAACTCTGCAGTTATTAAGTCAGCAGAGCGTTGGCAACAGCAGAGCACTCGGTGACCCCGTTCTGTAACTTTACGTGGTTTGCCACTTCGTGGCTGAGTTGCTGTGGTTCCTAAACGCTTCCACTTTGCAATACCACTTACAGCTGATCTGTAAAATGTTTGTAAAGGCAGACTGCATGGCTAGGTGCTTGATTTTATACACCTGTGGCAATGGGACTGAATGAAACACCTGAATTCAATTATTGAGAGGTGTGGTCCAATACTTTTGTATATATACAGTCATGTGAAAAAGAAAGCACACCCTCTTTTAATTCTATGGTTTTACGTATCAGAACATAATAAAAATAATCTGTTCCTTAGCAGGTCTTAAAATTAGGTAAATACAACCTCAGATGAACAACAACACATGACACATTACACCGTGTCATGATTTATTTAACAAAAATAAAACAAAAATAGAGTAGCCATGTGTGAAAAACTAAGTACACCTTATGATTCCATAGCTTGTAGAACCACCTTTAGCAGTAATAACTGTAATCGTTTTATGTATGAATTTATCAGTCTCTGAAATTTGTTGGTACCCCTCCACAAGAAACAAAGAATGCACAATTTCCTCTGAAATAACTTGAAACCGACAAAAGTAATTGGTATCCACCATTATTTATTCCACATTTAATAGAAATCAGACTTTGCTTTTGATTTAGTTTTTCAACACAATATTGTAAATAAAAAAACTAATGAAAATGGCATGGGACCCTCAACCTAATATTTTTTTGCACAACCTTTAGAGGCAATCACTGCAATCAAACGTTTTCTGTAGCTCTCAATGCGACTTCTGCACCTGTTAACAGGTAGTTTGGCCCACTCTTCCTGAGCAAACTCTTTGATGGGTGCCTTCTCCAGACTGCAAGTTTCAGCTCTTTCCATAGATGTTCGATAGATTTCAGATCAGTGGAAGGCCACTTCAGAGCAGTCCAATGTTTTTTTCTTATCAATCAATCAATCAATCAATCAATTTTATTTTTATACAGCGCTTTTCACATGTTGCCATGTCACAAAGACGCT